>JANHAO010001325.1:0-33528 GCA_026873985.1 Saraca asoca
TATTTAAAACATAAGTTTAACAAAATCTTTATTTATTATAGCATTGTACTACTAATTATTTACACACTATGAAATTACATGATTATTGTCATTATCTAACAAAATTTTATTAACTAATGTTTAGTTGAACAAAAAATGTGCACAATACAATATATAATTTTTATAAATTCATATTTTATTAGTATAAAACTTTGTATTGTATATGAGTTATGACAATTGTTGGATAATTTACGTTAAACTTTGAAATTCTAATTATATGTTTGCAATTACTTGTGCCACAAAAAAAAAAAGCTTTTACCAAGCCTAAACCAATATTAACTAATCAAAAATACTTTAAACTAATTTAAGTAATTAAAATTAATTTTAAAATTTGAATCGGTTAATGTCCAGTAAACTGAAATATAAATCAAAAAATTAATTTAATTAAAAAATTTACGTAAACCACTTCTACCGGACCCACATCTACCCCTACCCCTACATAAAATAGTGAATAAATAAAATATTTTTGTTATCTTAATTTTTTGTGATTATAAATATAAGTAAATAAAAGATTTTTCTATAGAATTTTTTTTTTGATAAAACAACTGGATGTGTAATAAAAAATATTGCAAGTTTTTTTCTGGCTTTTTCATAAAATTGTAACCATGTCGAATTTTGTAATTTTTTTTTTTTGTAAAATGATAAGAATTTTTTATGAATTTTATGTATCACGGGTACATAAAAGAATTATAGTTTTATCAACAAAAGTTGCATAAAAATATTTTTTTAAAAAATTATGAAAAGTTATAATTTATGAAAAATTTACAAATAGGAAAACTACCAAAAAAATGTATTAATGTGATTTAAAAAAAACATATTACAAATAAAAAAAATCTTTGATGATATAAATATTGAACATCTCATCATGTCATGCAACATAGAAAGGAAGTTTGACATTAAAATGGTGGCAACAACATATATAGTCCAACCTCATGATGAATATCTTATTTGCTTATAAATCCTAAATGGCTAATAGTAGAACATTATTGTAGACATGGACTCCTTTCCACATGCCAAAGTTTCCATACTCAAGAAAGTGACAAAACCAATTTGATATGTTGCTATATAAACACCCAAATCTGTAGGATCACCATAAGAAAAGTTCACTTAATTTTCTGCCTGAAACCTCTGGAACTAGTTGACCTAATTTATAAACTAAAAAAATACCAAATCCATGAACATTGAGCTTCCCTTTTATAAGATAGGATTAGTCACATGACAACTTGTCTTAATATACTTCTTTCTGCCTTTTACTCATGCTTGGAAAGAATTTTGATTCAAGAAGCTGTGCCTTGGCTAGAGAAATTAATAAAATTATTCTCAGAACATTTTTTAATATCTTATACAAAGAATTAGTTCTTGATTTGTGTTTATAAATTGTGGCAACGGCTTTACTCCTTCCCAAATGTTTTAAATTTTAGATTGCAATAAATATTACAAAATTATAATATTATTGATGTGATTCTTTTTATTATTTTACTATTTTAATTTTATTTCATAGTGATTATTATTTTTTTCATACATATCTAAAAATTTTCTAATTACAGCATATTCGAGATTACATCTTCAGATCGTGCCACTCCCACAAAGTTTCTTGGGGAGTTATCATTGTTAACGAAAAAGTCAGAAAATGGGTTTGACTTCACTGTCATATATATTGCAATCCAAACCACACAACTCACTTTCTCCCCTCACAGAATTCATGACCCAAATATGCACTTTCTTGCTTAAATATTGGGATATGCTAATGACGAAGATAGGTCACTATCTTGGTTGATCCATCATTTTAATAAAAGAAAAAAATTAATCTCTTCCTCTTTTAAAATTATATTTAAAAAAATCTTTTTTCCTTTATTTTGGTCAAATATAGTGTGATTGAATAGAAAATCTTTTGTAGTGCACGTATTATCACCATCTTAATTTAAAGTTATTTGATTTACATAAGAAATAAATTCTTGTGGGAAGTTAAATTTCTTAAGAATTAAGTTCTTATGTGAATTTTATAAGAAGTGCTAAAAGTTATTTTATTGACACTAAAAAAAGAAGAATTATCTAAGAAATAAATTCCTATATAATATTTAATTCAACTATAAACTTTCTAAAAAAGTATTATTAAATAATTAAAAATATCTTATAAGAAAGTTTTACTCTTTAGCCAAAATATTGGATAAGTTTTTAAAAGCGTACTATTGTCATTATTTGAATTTTATAATGATAGTTTTGCATTTTACTTCATTAAAGGCAAAAAGTAAAACTTTCTTAGAGAGATTGAGTAAGCAACTTCCTATGTTTTGTAGGAAGGAGAATTTATTAAGAAGTATAACTTCTCCCATTTTTTGAATTAATAGTTAAAAAATCAACTCAAACATCTTCTATTTTTTGAGAAATTATACTTTCTAAAAAATTTTCTGTAAACCAAACGATTTCTTTATAATTGGTTATGACAATTTTTTATTTAGAATTTTATTAATCATAATATAATTCTAATTACAATATAAAATATTGTCAATGATATTAAATATATAATAATTTTTATAAATTACTGTTTATTATTAAATTATTATTTGATAAATTTTGATATAAATATATAACAAGGGAGGTGTGTGTGAAAATGATGTGTAGTATCTTCCATGACCTCAGGGACAACCTTACCAAACTAAAACTAAAGAGTTGCACGCAGTACTGTCCACTACGAGTTGGGAGAGAGTTTAACTAAACCTAACTAAACCAACCTTTGAAACTAATCTTTGGTCTGCCTGATTTTGAAACAAAGTTGGCATGATCGGGATACCTCAAATTTCTTAGGTTTTTCTAGGAATGAGGGAGAACAAAGGAAAAACAAGAGAAAATAAAATTATCTTTTAAAAAATAAATTGAAAAATAAAAAAAATACGACCTTCTATAAATTTCCATTTTTATTTGTCTTGTTTTCATTACAACATTAATATTTCAATTTCTGAGAAAAAAAATAATACAACTCTCATTTACATAGGGACTTGCAAATTTTTATGCATGCATCCAAAATTAAATTATTTTATATTTTTCTCCTCTGTATTAATATATATATATTCTAACTAAGTTGCCAACAAAAATAGTAAGCTGCCTACCTGATAATATCTTTTGTACCTGTATAGTTTGCAGTTACCTTGCCTTCCACGAGAGGTGGTGCTCTTTTCTTCACAGCACCACCAAAAGAGAAACACCATTTGGCCATATTGTCCCAATTCCAGTTCTAAGAAAGAAATATGCACTTAATTCAAAAGAAATCAATCAAATTTATTGTTCTAATTAAGAAATTTCATTTTAATCAACGTATATCGAATTTTGATATTTATATCTTATTTGTCAGATACAATATATATATATATATGTATATTTTTTTTATTTATACTATAATTTTATATAATCAATTTTTTTTTAATAACTATAATACAATTTGATGGCAAATTTACACTTTCTGCCTTGTGGTGTGATCTTGTTAGATGGGCAAGTGGACTCAAGTTGCAGCAGGGTTCCACCCTATCTCTTGGGAAAGATTCTTGTGAGATTCTGTTGAGGGACTATGTTATGATAATATAAACATCTTAACATGCAAATTAAATAAGAGCTTTTGAAGGACTTCCATCCATTTGTGTTTTGTACCAACTTTTCTCATTGGAATTCCTCTCCTTTCAAAAATGTAAGAAGCCTTTTGACCTTTATTCCTTTCCATTAAACATTTCAAGCCTCACAAAAATATAGTATTAGTTCTATTGCTGCTATATATAAACGCAAAGAATATTAAAAGAGAAACCCTCACATAATACATTGATCTTTGACCATACAAATTGCCCAGAAATTCTTGACAATATAGATTCCATAAGCAACAGATTACCATCAACTAATCATCATGTGTGTGGGCCAGAAATAGACCTATCAAGAATATATTGGCTGCATTCAACTGTGGCGGATTAATTCATATGGGTTCAAACTTTAAATTAAAAAAAAAAGGGAAAGATGTAAAGATGATAATTCATCGGACAGAAAACGTTTCGAGAAGTGTGAGATTTTTTTTTGTTTTCTGAGGATGGATAAAAAGCATAGTTTATGTTCTATTGTGCTCTGCTTTGTTATGATATTTAAAAAATATTTTATTTTTATTTTATAATATATAATATATTTTAAATAATTATATACTCATGAATTTATCATATTTTATATGTATCAAATATAAAAGATAATTATATAATAGATGATCATCTTAATTTGAGATAGATAATTTAAAATGATTGTTTATTATATAAGAATTTAGAAATTTATTTATTTGTGTTTATATTATGTAATGATTATATGTGAATTTATAATATTTAATTTTAAAATTTATATTTTTTCTAATTTTCTTTTATCATTTCTCAAGAATTTTTATGGAGCTTTGTTATTCTGTGGGACATGAGACGAGATGGATTTTTATCAAAAATTATTTTAACATTAATCTAAAAATGCATCTTATGTTTGAAAATAATATTAAAAATAATAATTTCACTTAATTTGATTTTTTTTCAATAAAAGTGTTAAATTATTTAATATATCCGTGATGTTTATATTCAAATTTAAGACAATAAAGGAAGATAAGGATTTAGATAATATCATATACCATTGTATCACTAATTATGTTAGTTAATATAATTTATTTTATTAAAAACATATTAATTGAAATGTAAATATTTACAGTATCACGATTATAAGAGATTAATAAAAGGATAAACATAAAACATGCTGAATTGTAATAAAATCCCATTTGACCCTAATTTGAAAATCACAAAAGTTCTGCATAAACCAGTTATTTACAGTATGAATTAAATTTTGGAGTTAATTAAATGCAAATAACTGCTTGACGTGAATTTATATTAATTTTTAAATAAAAAAAATTCTAATTTTTTTAAAAATTAAGAAAAAAAAAAAAAAAACCATTAATTTTCACCCCCCCCCCCCCCCCCAAAAGGGCATATTGGTCCAAATATGTAGCATCTACCATGGTTGTCTGGTCCATCCTTAGATTTGAAATGAACAAAGAAACATGATTCAATGTGAAATCTTTCCTCGCAAAGTTTGGTATATGATTCTCAACCCCCACATAAGTTATGGAGTTACCACCACTACCACCAAACCTTACCCCACGGCAACCATTACCATTAGCACCATTGTTATCTCTTCTTTCTACCCCTTTCACACACAATTTCTTTGTAACTGCATTCCAGGAAGCTCTTGTCTGCCACTTCCTTCAACCTATCCTTTCTCTCATACACAAAATTTGGCTGCTATATTGCATTTTATATGCTTACCGCTTTAGATCTTTCTTTCTCTTTTGATTATAATCCCGTCATGTTGTTAAAAGATAGACACAAAATTTTTTACGAAAAAAAAATTCTAGATTTTACTGCATATAAAAATTTCATGTCTATCTCTATCTAATATGACAAATAAAGAAAAAATGAAAGATCCAAATTTCATTTAACATCCCTTTTTGTGTTTTCCAATGATTTTCTAAACCTACCAAGGATGCAATCTTGTCATGACTATAACTACATTTTAAATCCTTGCTGCTACCCTGTACCTATTTTTCCATTACTCTACTTGCTAAAACAAGATGGAAGGCTTTCCCACCACGTTTTTACCACTCTTTTTTTTCCCCTTAATTTCACATTGGCTGCATAAGCTTCCTGCTTATTCCTGTAGAATATCTCACCGGTATCACAAGAAAAAGGTAAGCAAAAAGGGTGGTCTAAAACCGTGCATCCAAGTCAACGTGGTCACCAATATATAATGCCTTCACCTGGGCACTCAGTCTCAACTCTCAACTCTCAACCTCATGAAAATTCAAGTCTCTCTACTTTCGAGCTTTGCAAAATTTAAACTTATAAAATGTCATTT
Source organism: Saraca asoca (assembly GCA_026873985.1). Taxonomy (NCBI): domain Eukaryota; kingdom Viridiplantae; phylum Streptophyta; class Magnoliopsida; order Fabales; family Fabaceae; genus Saraca; species Saraca asoca. The sequence goes on from JANHAO010001325.1 coordinate 5,950, forward strand.
TTGTGCTCAAAAAACTTCTTCCACAGATTCTGGGCGGATGAAATCCAAATGGGAAGCTTGGCAGATAGCAGCTTCTTGTCCAACAATCTCATACCGTCCCTCGGAGCTCGAATCAACCAGGAAACGCAGCTCCGAAAATACATAATCTCCCCATTCAATCCTCATTATAGGTGAAAACACTTTACAAAGTCACAATATGACATAAATCTTATTGATATTGTGACTTCTACTTCTCATATGTATTCCTATTACAGGGCCTGGGAGATGTTACTGGTTGTTCTGGTAATCTACTCAGCCTGGATTTGCCCATTCGAATTCGCCTTCTTGCCTTACAAGGAAGACAAGTTATTCGTGTTTGACAACATTGTCAATGGCTTCTTTGCTGTTGACATCATCCTTACATTCTTTGTTGCATATCTTGATAGCCATTCTTATCTTCTTGTTGATGACCCCAAGAAGATTGCAATCAGGTGACAGATTTTTTTTCATTCTTATGAAAATGAATATCAGAAGTTGTTCCCTTTGTATTCTGCTTTTCTTCTTATGACTTCATTATTAAACTTACAGGTACATGTCAACCTGGTTTATTTTTGATGTCTGCTCAACTGCACCATTTCAGCCCATCAGCCTCCTCTTCACCAAACACAGCAGTGAACTTGGCTTTAAACTGCTTAACATGCTTAGACTATGGCGTCTAAGACGTGTCAGCTCCCTGTTCGAAAGGTTCATATTCTCATTCAAGCTCAGCATAGTTTTAAACTGCGGCATGCAGCTGCAACATTGCACGTAATATTGCTGTTGAGCTTAGTTCTGCAACAGTAATATTACTTTACAACATTCATGTTGCAGTCGGCTTTACCTACTGCATCAGCCACTGTAATTTTGCTTCACCACATATTTTTGTGACATTTTTTATGCAATTGTAAGTGTCGCAATGTACTGAATCATATTGCAACTGCAACAACAAATTTTCTTCATGACATCCGTATCTGCAATTGCGGTCACCTCAGTATCTTGTTGCAACTATAACTGTAATTTAAAGCTATGGTTCTGGTTTCTTTCCACGACTCAATTTGTTAAGAAAAATACAATGCTTACTATTTCCTTTTTCTTCTTTCAGACTGGAGAAGGACATCCGCTTCAATTATTTCTGGACAAGATGCACAAAGCTCATTGCTGTAAGCCACTGAGCACCATAACTTTCCTTTTTAGCCACTTATAACAACAAGCATCCATTTCTGAGGTCATTTTATTTTAATTGGACTGTCATTTTCATCATTTTCAGGTAACCTTATTTGTAGTACACTGCGCCGGTTGCTTCAACTATCTGATTGCAGATAGATACCCTGATTCCAAAAGGACCTGGATTGGTTCAGTGTACCCAAATTTTAAAGAAGAAAGTCTTTGGAACAGATATGTAACAGCAATATACTGGTCCATTGTCACATTCACAACTACTGGCTATGGAGATTTACATGCAGAGAATTCGAGAGAGATGCTGTTTGATATATTTTACATGCTGTTCAACTTGGGTTTAACATCTTACATAATTGGAAACATGACAAACCTCGTTGTCCACTGGACCAGCCGCACCAGAAATTTCGTATGTAACTTTCAACTTAAGCTTCACACTTCATATACAATAAATCCCTTGTCTCAAATTCTCAATCATCAGTACGTAGCTGCCACCATTATTGACTGCAAATGATGTTTTCTTTGAATATTCTTTTGACCCCACATTCTAACATAAAGATGTTTGCTGTTTGGTGCCACAGAGAGATACAGTGAGGGCAGCTTCAGAATTTGCATCAAGAAACCAATTACCCCATCGAATAGAGGATCAAATGTTGTCACACTTATGTTTGAGGTTTAAAACAGAAGGACTGAAGCAGCAAGAAACATTAAATGGTCTTCCAAAAGCAATTCGTTCAAGCATTGCGTATCATCTATTTTTCCCAGTTGTGCAGAAAGTCCATCTTTTCCAAAGAGTTTCCAATGACTTTCTTTTCCAACTGGTAATTCCACACGTGTTATATGTTTCTATTATAGAAATATTTGTCTTTATTTGTCTTTATTTATTGGCCAATCTCCTCTTCCACCACCTTCTTTCTTCTTCAACCGAAGAGTATAAAGCAGATCCATAAGATTTTTTGTATCATAAATGGCAAAGGATGCAAAATCTGACGTAAGTGACTCTGATGATAGGTTTCAGAAATGGAAGCTGAATATTTCCCACCCAAAGAAGATGTGATACTACAAAACGAGTCTCCTACAGATCTTTTTGTGCTGGTTTCTGGGGCAGTGGTAAGTCTGTTAAAACATCAATAGCATAGTAAATCATAAATCTTAAATTAAGGATAGGGATGACTGAGCATGTCACAAGGTGTATACAACAAAGCATGTGGGATCTATATGTTGGACTGACATGCTCTCCCTTATATGTAAGATATGTATGCGCATAACATTTTTCTTAAATTAAATATCTATTTGATTCATCACTAATTTAATTTGTATCAATTCAGTCTCTCAAATAATTTAGTATCAATTTAGTTAAGTTATTGAAATAGATCTAATTAAGTTATTCTATTAGTTTACCGTTTGAATTGGTACTCACTAAGAATGCCTGTCTGCTAACAAGGTTGCTTTTAAAATGATTACTCGATGCAGGATTTCATTCGCTGCATTGATGGGAATGATGAGGTATGCCACAAAACTCCATTATTGCAACCTCCCTATGGATTAAACAATGATTCAAACCAAATATAACTTCCTATTTATCATAAACTGTTCAGGTTGTTAGGAAGGCAATTGAAGGAGATACTTTCGGAGAGATTGGAGTTTTATATTATAAACCACAGCCATTCACAGTTCGGACTACAGAGCTTTCTCAGATATTAAGACTCAGCAGAACTTCATTCATGAATGCCACACAAGCAAATCCAGAAGATGCTCAAATTATAATGGATAATCTTTTCCTGGTAATTGGGATATCAGACAGCCTCAAAATCTCAGAAAGCATTGCATAACACAAAAATAGTAAAACTTCATTTGTTGTCAAATGTTAATCCACCTCCTCCCTACATAAATAGATTCCTAATTCTTATGATCCATATTGACAGAGACTAAAGGAGCAAGAAGACTTGAGCTTTGAAAATCGGGAAGGAAAATATGGTGATTTCACAGATTCAGAGGTTAGAATGCACAAGGTGACAAGAAATGATCATTTAACTTCCAAGTCTGATATGCTATCTGAGTATGGCCAAAGTGATCTTCATGCTACACCACACAAAGGGCATCCAGAGAGAGTCAAAATTCTGATAAAAAGTGTTGAAAATTTGGAGAAGCAAGGAGACAAGGACATTTCTGAACTCTCATTGAGTTATGACAATGGGAATACATCAGATGAATATAGAATAGAGGTTATGGAGCCAGATAGCCTCAACCATGCTTGTAATGACCAAACCAGAAACAGAAGTAAAGGTGGTATCCAGTCTATCAACTTCTCATCAGAGGAGGTGTACACAAACTCCTATTCAAATACTTGGAACAGTCCAACTGATAGAGAAGGAGGAAGATATATCAAGAAGAGAGTTACAATTCACTTGCTATGTGAACACAGAAGTACTTCGCAACCACAGCATGGGAAGTTGATAATCCTTCCTGATTCATTAGAAGAGCTGCTCAAGATTGCTGGTAAGCTTTACTGATATCACAGAAAATAAACCTGAAATCAAGAGTAATGATATGAATTATTGCAACAAGTTTATACATGCACATAGTGTCACAGCTAAAATGTTTTTAGCCTGAAGGGTCCAAGTGTCAGAATATTTTTAGCCTGAAGATTTTGGCCAAGATCAAATGCAAAATACTGAACATAGATTGGTAAGACCTTCTTTCTTTAGTTTCTCATTCTGATCATGAACTTTTGCAATTGCAGGTGTCAAGTTAGGAGGCATCAAACCAAGAAAAGTTGTGAACACAGAGAATGCAGAAATAGATGACATAAGTGTAATTCGAGACGGAGATCATCTCTTTCTCCTATGCAGTGACAGTGAAATTATGGGTTATGATGTTACCCATCAATGGCCAAAATGAAGGCACGAAGGTGGCTGTAACTTCAAGGAAGATAATGATATGATGGATCATGGATGTTTAACAATACTAAGTGGGCAGCATTGGATGGGAAAATCAAAGATTTAAATCCGAAAAGCCGCTACTTATTTCGTTTGTGATTAATTAGACCAAAAAAAAAATGTTTCCTGCATCAAGGCCTTGCTCATGAAAATCCTGCGTAAATCAGAAGCAAGATGTCTATTTTCCGTTTTAGCTATGGAAGAAGCAATGATATATGAAGAATTTACAGATGATAAAGGCAGCTAATGAGTTCTCTGTTATATTTGCTTCTTAAAGAAAATGCCACTCTTGATTTCATACATTATATGACCATTGAAGTCATCCTAAACAAAAATGTAAAACTGCAATAAGATAAGATTATCAAGCTGTAATAATCAATAGCCTTCCCATAACATAATAATGTATCCAATGTAAGTGCCATCAGGAGCTGAGATACTTAAATTCAAGCTGTGAAGTTTAAACTTCTAAAGTACTACTCAGTCCATCAAGAGCTGATGTAAAAGCTGATACCAGAAGTTCATCCTCGGGCCATCTGCGGGTTGACCCGTATCCGTGCGCACTAATCCATCCGTTAAATCTGTTTTAAATATGGATTCAAACCTGCAAGTCCAGCCCTTAACATTGGTGGGCTTAAGCCCACTTTTACATACAAATAATTGGTTCTTTTTCTAAGACTTATTTTTATCATTTTTTTTATTTAGTCTAATTACATTTACATTTTTCTATTTCTAGAAATATGTATTCATCTAATTTGTTTTCTTGCAACAAGGGAGGTGAATATATGTTTAAAATTTGATGAACTTTTATTTATTATCAAAAATTAAATAAAGAAAACGGAATATGAATATATATGGAAAGAGACAATTAATATATGTTTTTTAAAAATAAAAGAACGTAAATATAATTATATAAAATTCCAGAAATGATAAATGTAATTATTTTTTTAAAGAAGGAGAGATAATCACATCCGTCCATTTTGAATAAGTAACAAAAACCAAGTTCAATGCAAATGATGATATGCACATTTTGCTGTATAATTTCTTAACTTTTGTAGGTTGAAAGTCATATTTGTTCCCAATTAATTGACAAAGTGCAGCCCTTTCACATGGGAATAATTCTACTCATATTACATGTGCTCTGTTTCTGTGCATGTGTCACTAAAAATCTGAACAACAAGGTCAAACCCATAGAATCAATTTCAATTAACTTCACTTTTAAATTTGTCTTTTAGCCTGAAGGCTGAAAGAGAAGACTGAATTATAACAATATCTCTTTAGATTCACACAATAACCTGTTTTCTTCTCACTTTAATACATTAGTTTTATAATATATATATATATATATATATATATATATTTGGAAATCACTACAGTTGACTATGTAAATTACTGTTTATCTCTCTTGTTGTCCAAAATTTTTAATTAAAATCATATTTGATATATTATTTTATAAATTTTCTCTTTTTTTGTATTTCATGTTTGTATCCTAAATTTAATATTTGATCTTTATATGTGTGAGTTTAATAATTTATCTATTCCTGTTTTTTTTAAAAAAATCTTTTATTATTTTTAATTATCTTAAAATCCTTATTGCAAGTTTGTAATTAAGTTGATATCAGCGAAAATTGATACTGGAGAGAGAATACATATCTCGTATATTATCTCTTTTTAAAACTATTCACATGTGTTTTTTTTTTTTCTCAATTAAGTTTTAGGTTGTTTACAAGTTCAACAAGTCAGAAATTGCCACGAACCCAACAATTGTTTGGGGAGGAAGACGAAGACTGGCTCTTTTTTTTTTTTTTTTTAAATGCGTTCTTGTTATATGAATGGACGAATGGCATTTAAAAAATATCATTTAAATATAGCCCTAAATATGATGCGTAAATGTTTAAAAATATAAATTTGCCTAATTTCAATATTTTTATGTATTTAAGGAAATTTGACATGTTTAAAGTCACAAATAAAAAAGGTTAAATTATTAAAAAAAAATAGACGTGAAATCGTATTTGAAAATTTTTAATAGGTTTTAGTGTCGTTGTAATTTTTAATTATGGATGTCAGATCAAACAAGTTAAAGATGGAGGACGTTAGGCAGATGTCGTTGGTATGGCATCAACCATCAACAAAAGATATTTAATTGAGAACCATTGACGACTTGACAGCTGTCCTCCCGCATATTGACTTTGAATTGAAAAAGGTGTGACATGTTTTAAAGGTTTTTTTTTTTCTAATAGAAATTCATTCCTCAATGCTTGATTCAAAATAATCTTAAAAAAAAATTAAAAAAGAAAAATAAATACAATATTTACAAATTTATCCTACATATAAATTTTATATTTATTTTTTTTTATCTCTATTATTAAATCGGATGTTACCAGTATCATACTTCAAGATTGACGTCTATATGCAAGATTTCTTATAAATTTTGAATCCCATGATTCATGAACCCTATGTTTATTTGGGTACAAATTGGGAAGAAAGAAAAATGAGACAGAAAAATAGGATAAAAAATACTGCTTATCTTTGTTTGGATGTGCAAAGAAAATAAGGAAGAAGAGAAATTCAGTGAAAAATCATATATGGGACCATGAGAAAAAATTCTTGGCAAGGTCGGACAGAAAATGGGTGGAAAAAAGCTTTTCAACACCGGCATCTTCTTTGTGTTTGCTGCTCTTCAATGTCGGCAGCAGCTGAGTTGCTTCCTTCTGTTGAGAGTGAATACTAAAGAATGATTCAACCATTTTATATTCAATCAAATGGTTTGGGGCTGTTTAATTTTTCCCTTCATTTTGTCTTCAGAGGTAAAATAATTAATTAATTGAATTAAAGAAAATTTACACTTTATCTATGTGTAAATTTATCCTTTGTCATCTAATAAATTTATATTTTTAGGTATTGAAATTTCCATCCAAATGGACATGCTTCAAATTTTTTATAATTTTTTTTTTCAAATTAAACCTACTTTTAAACTGATATTTAGGAAAATTAAATATTGTTGTTCCTCTTTTTCGTTATACACGTTACTATTTCTCTTCTTTGTGATGATGGGTATTTATAAAATCAAAATTTATTCATTAAAAATAGTTGAATAAGTGATGATTTATGATTCTAAATTATTTGAGATTATCTTTTTCTTTTAAATAGTTCTTATTTATTTAATATGGTTGAGTGAGTAATAATTTAAAGTTTTTTTATAATTCTTTTAAGTTATATTAAAATTTATATAATAATTATAAAGTAAATTAAAATAACCTTTAAATTTACAAACAACAACTCAATAATTGAATTAGATGAGAAATTACAAATAACAACACAATAATTGTATTAGAAATGGAAAATGGTTTAATTTTTCTAAGAATGGTGTTACATAACGAAGAGCAATAACAACAGGGTTTAATTTTTTTTTTTAAATTAGTTTAAAATTAGACTTAAATTTAGAAAAATTAAGAAAAATTTAAAACATTTGTGTTGTATATGTTCTTTTCGTTAAATTTTAGATGAAAAAATATTAAATATACAAAGTGTTAAACAGTGAAAATTACATGTAGATAAATTTCAATATCTAAAAACTGAAATTAGTTAAATAAAAAAAACAAAACCATAAGTAAATAAAATGTAATTTTTTCTTAAATTAATAAATTTCAAAAAAAAAATTAGAGAAAATTTTCATCTCAATATAAAAAAAAATTAACATGATAAAGGAACCCACAAATTTAACACAAATAAGCGTTCATTCAAACATGGACTACAAATACACATAATAATTTACAATATACACAAACAGCCATAATCTGTTGAAAAAGAAGTAAACATAAGAAATCAAAATTTTATTCTTAATCTATGCATTCTCTTATGAAATGCTAACTAGTGATGATATGGTGATGCTTCTTGGATCCGATTCTTTCTCTCCTGAAGGAACCGTTGCAGTGATCTCTTCATTGACAGCCCAGAACTTGGACTATATAACTGATTACCATTATTATTTGATTTCCATATTGGTGAACACGGTTCCGATCCACCCGGACTTCTCACTTTTTCCTCCATTTGTTTATTAGCTAGCATTAAAATAGCTCTAGCCTGCAAAATCCACATATCATCCGTCAATTATATATATATATATATATATATATATATAAAATTTATCATTAATATTACGAAAAATGATGGAATCACTTTTCAAGAGATATTCTTTCCTATATAAAATAAATTTCAATAAAATATAAATCTCATTTCATATAAAAAGAAATATTTTGAAAATATTTCTGACATTACTTTAATATTGTGATGGTGAGTGACCTGAAAATGAAAATTCAGCACCTAAATGACAAGCGTTTTAAATGCTTCTAAGTCGTTGACAAGTATATCGTAATAAGTTGACTTGAAAATGCAGATGCTGTCGAGGAAAGCACGCAGAAATTTGTACAGTTGCGTGAAACTTTTGAGTCAAATAATGAGTTTATGACTTCAAATTCTGAAGTTTCCAGGAAACCAGCCTAATTTTGCATCAGACAAGCAACTCTAAAGGCATATTACTATATTATTATGGATGTTACCTAATTCTCTTTTTCGTTTAATTTTCCATTATCGGACTTAAGTTACCAATATGTCCAAAGTACCCATATTTCTTCTTTCAATTGTTCTGTTCTGGCTAATTTTCTCTTTGGGGCATGAAACTTCTACTTATACAACTTCATAAAAATAGGAAATAACAAAAAAAATGGCCATTAAAGATGGGATTTCATTGACGTAAGGGAACAAATTATTACCAAATTATATTTGTATGCATTAAATTTGAGATAATATCACATTACAGTATAATATTGTAATTGCTAGACATTGAAAAATAACATTTTTATGGCAAAGTGTAACTGTGTATCTTTTTAGTGAAGTGCAATTTTTCACAACGGCAACTAGAATTTTATTCCAAACTCGCATACATGCATCATTAATTTTTTTTTTTTCATTAAAGATAAAGAGTTTTAAAACTTAAAATTTTCAATATACTAAGAAACTGTTTGTTTCATACTAAAAAGTTGAATTTCATAGAAAATAAATTCTTATATGAATTTTCTAGAAAATACTAAAAATTATTTGATTAGCACTAAAAAAATAGATATTTTTTTAAAAAAGTTTTTATACAATATTTAATTCAATTATGAATATTTTAAGAAATATTATCAAAATGATAAAAAATATCCTATAAAAAATTATACTTTTTTATTAAAAGATTGAATAAATTTTTAAGAGAATATTTGTATTATTATTTAAAGTTTATAAGAATAATTTTATATTTTTATTTCATTTAAAATATAAGAGGTACAAGTTATTTAAATGGGTTGCGTCAGTAATTTTCAAATTTTATAGGAAGTATCTGTTTTTTGAATTAGTGTTCGATCATATAATTCAAAGAACTTCCTAAAACATTATTTCGAATGAAATGGCTTCTAACTGTCATGTTATTCTTCCTATCAACTTTTCAACAGTAGATTACCAATATTTTTGAAAATGGATCTTAAGTCTCTTAACTCCTGTAATGGCTTTCCTTCATTTTCATTTGAATTCTCATGCATATGAACCACACAATAACATAAATCATGTGTAAAAATCCAATTCCTAGCTGGAACTAAAGATCCGGCTTCTGAGGCTCACCTTCAAATGGGTTAAACGTCAAAAAAACAAATTTAAAGCAAAGCTGAATCGTTTATAACAGACAAATACCTGAAACTCTGTGACATCACGAGCACAAATCTTCCCATCGCAGAAAATGGTCAGCTTCTGTGCCTCTTGCTGCTGCAATTGTTGTTGTGGGCTTTGATTTTCGTTAGCTTCCTCCATCCTTCAATCAAAACAAACCCAATATAAGAAACAATGTTCAATCCAAATCTCAAACGATTATAAGTGTCAGAAATATGATATTGGAAGAAGAAGAAAAGAAGATGATACTTACATGGGGTGGTGACGGTGGTCGCTGGAATCGGAGGAAGGAAAGAGGCGAAGCTCTAAGTTGCAGTTTCTCCTCATCTTGAAGTTCTTCTCTTGCAAGAATCTAGAGAGAGAGAGAGAGAAAGTCCAGTCTGTGATAAATTTTGGAGAGAGAAAAGAGAAGCGTGAAGGTAGGTGAAGATAGGAAGGAAATGAGAGGAGTGAGTGATCAATGTATATAAAGAAGCGTTTTGGGAGAAGTGCTTACAGAACACGTAACACGCAAAATTAAAATGAGAAAGTAGAGAGACAGGGAGAGAACAGTTGTGTAAGTGTTGTGCATGTCTGTGAGTATTTTAATTAAGCACGTGTTCCACGGTTTTATTAAATTGCGTCACATGCGGTGCTGCGGGGCCGTAACTTCATGTCGCTGTCCAACATTGAGTTTTCACTGCTAATTGGCTTGCCTAACACTAACAGCGAATCGCAATTTAAATGCACGTGATTTAAAGAGAATTTTAGTGTGGAAAAAAGAAAAACAACGTGAGAATTTCTCTTCAATAGTTTCAGATAATTTTTTCAGATTTTGTTTTTGTTAATTTGTGTTATAAGTATTTTTGAAATCATATAAATAAGTCAGTAAAAGTTTAATGGATAAATTCAACTGATAATGACATAACTCATACAGGATTAAGGTCCTTAGACAAAGGCATCAGGTCATTAAAGACAAATTTAGATCATTGATTAACATGAATCAAAACAACAATCTCAAGTCGTTAAGAACAAAGTTCAGTTTGCAAATCGAATCACGTATTCCCAATCGTCAATTCAAAGAAATCTGTTTAGTCTCCTATTTTAATGGGAAATCGTTATTATTTATTATGTAATACTGATTAAGTCATGATATTTATCTATTATAAATTTACATTCAAATTATAACCCTCCAAATATTATAAAAGGAGATAAAATCATTGTACATAACACAATCAATCAACAGATATAAAACTCTCAGCAAAAAGCATGAGAAATAAAATAACTATGAACGTAAAGCATTGCACTTGATCGAACTACGTTAAAAACCTCCTAGTGTCTCCCCGCTCTTCTTCTCTCTCTCTTTCTTTTTACATTCAATCTATAGTTTAGGGTTTCTAGACTTTTTGATTGACCGAATTCACACGTCAATATTTTGGCGCTAAAGGAAGGGTCCTAAACTATATTTTCCTTGATTTTCCGATGGCTAGAGGAAGAACCACTAGGAGTTCAGATGTTGCAATTCACCAACCCGATGGTCATATGGAATAACAGAGAGACCCAATTCTTCTTGCGGTGGCACTTCCATCGTCCCTACCACAGGTGTTGCTTTAGGCATCCCCCCAGCGGCCCCTTACCAACATGGTGTTATTATTTCTAGGATTGATAGAGTATAGGCGTGGCATTAGCTTCATGAAGTGCTTGAGAAAACGGTGAAAGAGTTGGTTGAGGCAGTTAGGACATTGACTCAGGCACAAGCTCAGGGCCCATGAGAGCAGGATGGAGGCGTTGCACAGAAAAGCACACCAGCAGCCATGGGGAGGAGCTCAAGAGGAGAGGCCAACCAAAGAAATACTTCTCACTCCACTAACTTATGGCCAAGGTCGAAAGTCCACCGAGCTTATGAGGATGATAAAGGAGATCATCAGCGACGTGGGGTTTTGCGTCAAGCTGAAGGCTCAAACAAGACTAGTTGGAGATATATTTCGGGTTAAAACTCACTGGGTGAAGAGCAGAGAAAACACGAAACCTCAAATCACCATTCCTATGACAAGAAGAGGAGCCGACAATCTTCCAGTCATCGATTTGAGGCTCAGGACCATATGGTTAAGGAGCTGCTTCAAAGGGTAGAGTAGTTAGAACAACACCCTCGTGCCCATGACCACCAAAATCATTATGAGGAAAGGGCCCCATTCACCAGGGAGATCGAGACAAAGCCTCTCCTTCACAGGTTCAAGATTCCCATTATCTCGCAATATAATGAGGATAGTGACCTATAGGACCACTAGATGCATTCAATGTATAGATAGATCTTCAGATAATCAATTCTTTAGTCAAGTGTCATGTCTTCCCAACCATTTTAGGAGACATACCTCGAACATGGTTCAAGAATCTTAAAGCTCGTAGCATTGATGGTTAGGAAGAATGCCAGAGAAGATTCATTAACTAGTACAAGGCACTGAGAAGTTATACCTTGCGATAGTCTTTCAGTGAAAGATAAAATCACTGAAATACTACATTGCCCAATTCAGACATGAGGTCAGTTACATAGAGAATTCCTTAGATGAGAGCATCTTAACAACAATCTCGGTGGCACTTCGCAAAGATGGAAAGCTATATAAGAGCATATATAAGTCTCCAATAAGGGATCTGGGTGAATTTTATGAATGAGCTACTAAAGAGATCAGGTGGGAGGAGACCTTTAGCCCTAAAAAGTCTAGTCAGAAAGACGAGGCGAATAGCTTTAATCAGAGTAAAAAGAGGAGCAATTGTGGGAATAACAAAGAAAGTCAGAATGATGACTCTGAAAATTAGATTGCAAAGAAGGCTAGGAATGAGCGATCTCAGCATAAAGGTTGCCATGATAACTATAGTGTCTTGTCAAATACTCAAGAAAGGATCTTTACGATGGAGAAGGATAAGGAGAATTTCGGGAAGCTCAACCCCATGAGGACTCCCAATAGGTTCAAAAACAAGGACAAGTATTTGCTTATCATGATGAAGTTGGGCACAATACTTCATAATATAGGGCATTCAAGGATGCAAATGAGGATTTGATTAGGAGAGGTCATCTAAGAGATTATGTAGTGCGACCTATGAAACAGTGACCTCAACAACACCAGTAACTGGTATTGTAGTAGCATTAATAGACTCCTGAGTAAAAGGAGGAACCCTCGATAAGAACTACATTTACCATTCATGGTGGGCCTTACATTACAGGTACCTCAAACAGGTCGTATGGATGCTACATGCAAAAAGCAAATCACGTCATGCTCATAGGACACAATGAATTTGAAGGTCCTGCCAAGAAAGCAAGGACAACCTTGGACAACATCACTTTCATAAATGAAGATGCACAAGAAGTACATTTTCCCTATAATAACACACTGGTTATTTGAGCTAGAGTTGGTAATATCGAGGTGTGAAGAATTATGATTAATACAGGTAGCTCAATGAACATCATGTACAAAGGATGTTTTGAATAGATGAGTTTGCGTGCAGGTTAACTTAAACCTTCCCCAGAGCCTATTTATCCCTTTATAAGAGATGCAATAGTACTAGCAAAGCAAATCAGGCTTCCTATCACTCTCAGGGGTTTAAGTTGCCAAGCCACCATATTGACAGATTTTTTGATTATCGACTGTCCCTCAACATACAATGTGATACCGGGGTGACTTGTAATGAATGACTTAGACATGGTCACGTCAACCAGGACACTTACCATTAGGTTCTCAACCCCTAGTGGAATCAAATGTGTGTAAGGTGAGTAGCACATAGCCCAACACTACTACGAGAATGTAGTCAAGTAGAGGGTGAAGGGGAAGAAGGTTAATGTGGTTTCTAGTAGAGAACCATAGGCTGTAAGCACAACAGGGGTTAGTTATAACCTCGACCCTCATGAGGTAGATGCAGACAGAGCAACTGATCCAATGGAGGAGCTTTAAGATGTACAGGTCAATGAGGCAGATGCTGAGAGATGCCTCAAGTTAGGAAAAAGCTTGTCCCTAGGTGTAAAGACCTAGCTAACTGAATTTCTTAAAGCAAATCTGGACATTTTCACTCGAAACCATAAGAACATGGTAGGAACTGATCTCGAAGTCATGTCATATAAGCTTAACGTTGACCCTCATTATAAGTCGATCCACTAGAAAATGAGGCTAATGACTGCTGAGTGATACATTGCCTTCAAGGAAGAAATGGATAAGCTCTTAGCCAACAATTTCATCCGAGAAGCCCACTAACCTAACTTGGGTGGCCAATCTTATGCTCGTAAAAAAGAACAATGGGAAATAAAGAACTTGCATTGATTTTACGGACCTTAACAAGGTATGTCTAAAGGATAGCTTCCCCCTATCAAGAATTGATCACTTGTGGATGCAACTACTAGTCACCCACTTCTTAGTTTCATGGACGCTTACTTAGAGTACAATCAGATCCTCATGAACCCATAAGATAAGGAACACACCTCATTCATCACTGATCATGGGCTATATTGTTACAATGTGATGCCTTTTGGACTGAAGAATGCAAGGGCAAACTATCAATGATTAGTTAATATGATGTTTAAGGAGTAGATTGGGAAGACAATGGAGGTGTATATGGATGATATACTGGTAAAGTCCAAATAGGTCGTTAACTATGTCTATGATCTAGGGGAAATGTTTCAGATTCTAAGAAGGTATTAGATGAAGCCGAATCAGCATAAGTGTGCATTTGGGGTGGCTACGGGAAAATTCCTTGGATTCATGATTAATAACCGTGGAATTGAGGCGAATCTAGAGAAGATCAAGGAACTTGTTAATATAAGATCCCCTACCAGAAACAAGGAGGTACAGAGCCTTAATGGCCAGGTCATTGCACTCAACAAATTTATCTCTAAAGCGACAGATAAATGCATCCCATTCTCTGATGTGTTGAAGAAGGTGAAACAATTTGAGTGGATTGAATAGTACGAGGTTACTTTTCAACAACTGAAGCAATATATGGGTCGAGCTCCTCTTTTGTCCAAACTAAGCAAAGGTAAGAGACTCATCATTTATCTAGGGGTATCCCAGCACACTCTTAGTGTAGCACTGATATGAAAAGAAGGTGGAGCTTAATTCTCAATCTATTATGTAAGCAAGAGGTTGCTAAATGTGAAAATGAGGTACTTGCTAATGGAGAAGCTTACCTATTTCCTCATGATGGCATCAAGGAAACTGCAACCTTACTTTTAGGCACATACCATAGAGGTACTCACATAGTTCTAACTTAGGCAGATCTTGCAGAAGATAGATATCTCAGGTCGTCTGCTTAAGTGGGTAGTCGAACTAGCCTAGTTTGACATTGAGTACAAGCCCAGACCAGTAATTAAGGGCAAGCCTTGACAGATTTTATTGTAGAATTCACAAGGCCAATAGAATAGGAAACAGAGGCCTTAGAGGCTCTATATTGGGAATTATATGTTGATGGATCATCAAATAACTAGAAAGCTGGAGTAGCAGTGCTTCTGATTAGCCCAGAGGGACACAAAATCCTCTGTGCACTAAGATTTGATTTTCAGGCCATAAATAATGAAGCAAAATATGAAGCATTATTGGCAGGGCTTCGTCTGGCGAGAGAGATTTGAGCTTAAAACCTAAAGATATTTAGTGATTCCTAGCTTATAGTCTGTCACATGCAGGGTGAATACCAGATAAGAGGGATGGTCGTCTACCTTCAGATAGGGCAGGAACTACTTGGCTTTTTCCAGTGATATGAGATCAATCAGATCTTGCGAGCCGAAACACACATATAGATGCATTAGCCCATTTGGCCATGACTAGAGATGCAGATTTCTTGGGGGCAATTCCAATAAAGTTCCTTCCATCATCGAGCACGGAGTAGAAAGATGCTGTAATGGCAATTGTTATGGCACAAGACTCATGGATGAGTCCAATCTTAGATTACCTACAAGATGGTAAACTTCCAGAAGATAAGTTAAAAGCACATTGGTTGAGAACTCGAGTAGCCAGATATTGCATCTGTGATGACATGCTATATAAAAGGGGATTTTCAGCACTACTCCTAAAGTGCATAGATGGTCATGACTGTGACACCGTTATGAAGGATATTCACACTAGCCATTGCGGAGATCACACTTGGGGGCTATCTTTAGTTCAAAAAGCACTCCAGTAGGGATTTTATTGGCCTATAATGAAACAAGATGCCATCGGCCTCGTCAAGAAGTGTGACAAATGTTAGAGGTTTGCCAAGGTCCCATGAGCTCCACTAGCCTACCTGTAATAAATGGTCAATCCATGGCTTTTTGTGATCTAGGGCATGGACCTGATTAGACCACTCCCAATAGGTCACGAAAAGTGCAAGCATGTAGTGGTGGCTGTTGAGAAGGAACTAGTAGAAATCTTTTCCTCCAAAATTGAAAAGTTCATATGGGCTAATATTATTTGTAGGTTTGGAGTCTCATAGCAGATCGTGACTAACAATGGAACCCAATTTAACAACAAGTAGTTCATCAGGTTTTGTAACGATCTTAAGATTTTGAAGAGTTTCTCAGCCGTAGACTATCCTCAGGCTAATAGACAAGTTGAGGCTATCAATAAGATTATCAAGTAGATCCTGAAGATGAGGTTGGAAGCCAGGAAGGGAGCATGGGTAAACGAGTTGCAGAAGGTTCGTTGGGCTTATAGAACCACAGCTCAAAGCACTAAAAGAGAAACTCTCTTCTCAATGGTGTATGGATCCGAGGCTATGATCCTAACCGAACTTGAGGTAACTTCACAACGAAGAGCTACTTTCAATTTGAAGGATAATAATCAGCTGCTCACTGTAAACCATGCCCTCGCAAAAGAGACAAGAGAAATAGCTCACCTCAGAGTTGTAACTTATCAGTAATGAGTCATAAGATACTATAACAGGAAGGTCTAAATTCAGAACTACAAAATTAGTGATCTTATGCTGTGCTTTACTCTTTTTGGAGCTCACAAGGCCTATGATGGGATACTAGGTTTGAACTGGGAGGGCTCATAAAACTTGGGAAATAAAGCTTATCATTTAACAAATATGGATAGGGCTGAAGTTCTATGACCTTGGAATGTTGAACATCTACGCCCATATTTTTGATAAGTTTGTGCTCACCTTTCTAATCCTCTAATGTTATTCAGAAACTAATGAAAACACCTCAAATTTTTATGTCTACTAATCTTTGAATAAATTTTTAGCAAAGTATTATACAGGAGGCGAGCCATTCTCAATGTTGACAAAGTCATGGCGTGCTAGCTAAGGCATATCCACGCGACCTATTGAGCACTCAACTCATGTTAGCCGAGACACATCTATGCGACCTACTGGGTACTTAAATCGTGCTAGTTGAAGTGCATTCATGTGACCTACTGGGCACTCAATTCATATTAGTTGAGGTGCATCCATGTGACTTACTGGGCACTCGACTCATGCTACTGGGCACTTGACTCGTGCTAGTTAAAGAGTATTCATGCGACCTATTGGATGTTCAACTTAACATATTTACAAAGTCATCGTTTGCTAGCTGAGACGCATTCACGCTAACATCTTGGATTACCATCTACAACCTACTCAGTATTTAACTCACCAAAAATCTCATTCATCGAGGTAAATGTACATATAAACATTCAAGAGATGAAACTCAGGATTATAGAAGTCTAAACAATGGCATGGTAGATTGTAGTTGCCAGCTTTTACAAGCAAACTATAGCTTTCAATCCACAGATCGCACAAGTGCTAAGGGAGCTAATGTTATGGGTATTTTTGAAACTATACAAATAGGTTGGTAAAATCCCAATAGACAAGTCTAGATGATAAGGACACAACTCATCCAAGATTGAGGTTACTAGACCAAGGCATCAGGTCACCAGATGTGAACTTAGGTCACTGGTCAACATAGGTCAAAGTAGCAACCTCAAGTCATTGAGAATAAGGTTCAACTCACAGATCAAATCATGTATCCCCAACCATCAATCCAAGGAAATCTGTTTAGTCTTATATTTTAATGGGAAACTATTATTATCTGTTATATAATCCTAATCAAATTATGGTACTTATTTATTATAGATTTACATTCAAACTATAACCCTCAACCATTATAAAAAGGGATGAAATCATTGTACATAATACAATCAATCAATAGAAACAAAACTCTTAGTAAAAAGCCTGAGAAATAAAATAACTATGGAGGTAAAGCATTACACTCGGCTAAATCATGTTAAAAACATCTTGGTGTCTCCCTATTCTTCTTCTCTCTCTCTCTCTTTCTCTCTTTTTACATTCAATCTGTCAATCTGCAGTTAAGGGTTTCTAAACTTTTTGGTTAACTGAATTTGCACATTAATGTTTGGATTTAGGAATTTGAATTATTTGTTTACATGTTCCATTTGTGATGTTTGACTTGTAAATTTTTTTTAATTATCATAAATGCACTCTTCAATATTATTTGACTAAATTGAGAAAATTAATAATTTTGTTTTTATCGTTTAATGGTGTCTTTAGGTTAATATATACTGTTGATGGTGAAATTTGGTAAACCCAAATCTTAATCAACCGGAATAGTTCTTGAAACCCCTAAACTGCAGTTTGATTAGATGAATGTGAGATGAAAGGAAGGTGAGGAAGAATAACAAAGGCAAAGAGGGTTTTTTTAACATGGTTTAGATAAAGTCAGTGTGAACCCTATGTTCATGGTGGTTTATATTAGCTTTGTGTGGTGTTTTCACTGTTTTGGCCAGCAAAACTACAATAGAAAAATTCTATTACTACTTTGGAAGAGTTTTAGTATGTATTTTTCACTACCCACTGATAACAAAATATTTTACTCATTTAATTATCCTCTCATTAACCTTTTTAAGGTCCAAACTGACTTGTTTCAGCTGTGTTATTATATATTTATGGTGTGGTGTCAATTGGCATCATTAGAGAAAATTCTACAATATTTGACCTTTTGAGCAATTTTTGTATTTTGGCTATAACTTGAGCTACAATTGTCCAATTAATAAGATTCTTATCTTTTAGAACAGATAAGACATAGCTCTACAACCTTCATGAAGACCTCCAAGGCTGAATCTTACAATTAGATATTTGAAATTGGAGTTCAAGCCAAAACTAGAATGTTATCTTAGTCTATCTCATGCAGCCAGACCTCTGAGCACTCATCAAGCAATATCTAGAGCTGTAGAAGTCCAAATAGGGTCAAATTAAGCCCAAATGGAAGTTGAGACACAAGGCTACAATTATTATGAAGACTTCCAGATCTAATTACATCATTTTGGGCATGAAAATAGAGTTGCAAACAGAGGTAGAATACTTATAAGATAGGCCTTTGCAGAGTTTGGTTTTTAGGCCCCAATTGACATAAAACTTGAGCCCAATGATCATCCTTTGCACCAGCTCTACACTTAACTAGCTGTAAGTCAGTAAGTTAGTAAAAAAATAAAGAGGTAGTCTGCAATGGCATAGTACATGCAAGGGGAGTAGCAGTAAAAGGTGACAGCAAGCAACCAGCCCCTCATGATTGTTCCTACTCCATCAACCAATAGCTACTTTTTTTCCTGGTTTAGCACTCTTTAGTTTAGTTTTTGGACAGTAGTTTTTAGTTAAGTTTTAGAGAGTTTTTTCTAGAGTAGTAAGCAGCACGTTTTTCTTCTTCCTTCTCTATAATTTTGTGTTTTCCATGAAAGGATAAACTGTAATCAATCTAAGGGATTGGCTGCTTGAAAATTAATGTTAAGATCTTGCTTTCACCTTGCATTCAATTGTTTGTCATTTCTTCTTCTTTCCTCTCTGTGTCACTGATGATTTTGAATTGAATGGCTTTATTTAATTTAGATGATTATATGATTATTGCTTAATAATCACTTGTAGGAAGAGGATGGTATAAACTAAACAATGCATTGAGCTTTTGATGGATTGTTTGCTTGGCTAAGTTCTGGTTTCTTAAGGTGATTTTGGCTTAATCAGATGCTTAATCTGTTTAACCTTAATCAACCAAATACTAGATGCTTATTTAATAGAGGGCTCATTAATAATTTCAAGGCTTCTTATTATGATTTAAGGCTAAAAAATATGATTAATAATTGGATGAATATTTAGTGATCAAGGATATATTAATCTCAAGTTTAGTTAATTCCCTTGGGCTGGTTGGTTGTTTACTCTTGTTTACATTCCTACGTTGTTGTTTGTTATAAAAATAGTTGCTGTCAAGCCTTCAGTCCATTTTTATCTCTTAATCTGATTACTAATATTTGAATGATCCAAGGGCTCGACCTGGCGTTGCCTTATACAAGTAGAGGGTAGCTCAATTATAAATTTTCTAATTTTGGCAACCATCACCTACTACAATGATCCTTCCCCTTATTTATAAAAACAGGGAGGGTTATAAGTGTAATTCAACAAATTGTTAATCTATTTTATCTACCGTATTAGGCAATAAATGCTAGGTAATTCACTATCTGACTGTTGAAGGTTGATGTGTAAGTCTCGAGGGGTTGACTTGCCAGTTGGGGGAACGTGCCTCTGACCGCTATTAGACTTAGGCATTCCATACCCAATGCTTGTAGTAGTTATCTTCATAGTCTGAGCTCGCACAGGGTGACCTATCGGCTGTACGAGTCAGTCCTATTCGCGGGTCTAGCCAAAGTATCTTTTTGGAAGACAGTTGAGGACCTACTTCATCTAATAAGCCAAAGCTCATCTTTAGTGAGCTGGGGGTCATTACTTCGACCTTATTTCATACTCTAAGCTCATAGCTGACCATTTGATGCCTTTGTTATGCGACCTCGATGCTGGGTCACGGAAGGGTTGGCCTTTCACCCTTGAATTTGTCTACTAGGCTTTTGTTAGCCCACTTCACATAGTACCAAAAAATATACATAACATTAGCCCTAAACTCTCAATTCATTCTATGGACTAGGAGCTAAATTCACTGGCAAAAGCTAGAGATTGTGATGAGCTACACTGTCGTTCAAATTTCTATTTCGTCATTTCACTTGCCCATGTTATCATTACTGTATTAATTGAGCACTTTCCCATGGCTGCTAATATGGCGATAATTGAGCCTGATCATTTTTTGGACTGTCAGATCATGGGTAATTGATTAGTCTCAAAAGTGAATGGCTTGGCCATCATGGCCATATTAGATGAGAAACCCCTCTTTTCCCTCTTTGTTTTGAAAACTAACTTTCTGCCTTACGAGTTCTTGAGCAGTTGTCTATATTCTTGTTCTCTTGCTTCATTGGTTCTACTATTACTATTACTGTGGATCAATCATCTCATCTAGAATCCTTTTTGCCCTCATCCATTCTAGAATCTGACTCATTCTTTTAACATGGTAAGCCCTCTCAGGACTTTTGCTTTTAGAATGCCATTGTTTTATGAGTTTCTGATATCGTGTTGCCGGGGCTGATGGCGAGTGCCTTTTTTGTTGCTAAAAATTGTTCACTGGTTTTCGGGTTATAGATCATTAGGTCTAGCTTTTAGTCTTTTCTGGGTTTAGTAGTCTAATAGGCTTCATCGGTTATCTTCCCAAGTTTTCAATAGTCTAAGTCTTTGATATGGTGGCTTGAGGCACGTATGATTTGCTGCATAGGAAATTTTTTATCTAGTAAAGAGAAGCTTTAGCTTTTCTGATATGATCTACTTGAAGTAACCTAATTGTTTGTCCTTATCTATAGATGGCTGTAGTTCATAAACACCGAAGTCACCAAATAGGAAGTGATGACGAGCCTGACTCCCCAGCTCGAAGTGAGGAGCTAGCATTCACATCAGTTGAGGTCACTGAACGACCTATTCCTCGGCTTAACCCCAATGAAGGGTAGCAGGTTACTGAGAGCTCTTCAGATCACTCATTCTTTAATCATTACCTTTCAACCATCGAACTGGATGAATTTTAGAACATAGTTGAACATTACTGCTTCCCTAAAGGTTGTCGTCTTATGGCACCTTCCCTTACTGACCACGTAGCTCATCCTTTTCAAGGATTTGTTATCATTAGTACCCAATATCTCACTATTGGACTTAGGTTTCTAGTTCACCCATACATTGTTAATTTGCTAAACAAATTGAAGCTCTACTTATTCCAACTATCCCCAAACTCCTACTCTCAGCTCACTTTTCTTGCACTTGTGTACTTGAGAAATAATCTTCCCCCACCATTTGCAAGAGTTTTGTGCCACTTCTATAGTATTAGGAGTACGGACTATCCAGATGGGAGGCTCAACATACTAATTTCAAGAGGGTTTTGCCTCGGACGGATGCTAAAGGAAAATCGAACATTGGGAATTATAAGACCCATTGATTCTACGTTTCATGCCCATCTTTGCATCCTCTTTGTCGCTTTGGTTTTGTTCTAACACCTGGTAAGTGAGTTGAGGTCATGCAAGCTATCATGAATTCATGTTGCTGTTTTTGACATTCTGTCCTATTTTTTGCAGTCGGGGCTGGTAAGGAGAAGCCAACGTTAGAAGTCGGAGAGGCTGAGGTACTTGACTAGTTTGCTGCTATAAGCAATCTAAAAAATAATCAAGATTTGATGATGATCTTCTTTGTTTCTATAAGCTCGCTTTTGCATTGAACATCGAGCTTACAAGAGAGATTGGAGCTCATGGAGTTAGGGAAATCGGTCTAGCACATTTTAAAGACTACGAGAACATAGTGAAACTCATCCTTTGAAGGCAGCCTCCTGATGAGCTTGAAAATTGTGAAGTCATTGTGACCTCATCAGGTCCCAATGCTACTGCAATTCCCATTACTATAAATCAATCTCTTCTTGCTTTGACTAAGATACCTCCACAAAAGTTAGCCCCTACTTCACTTCCTGAAGTGACTGAGGCGGTTAAGTTTTTGACCCCATCAGAGCCCCCCAACCAAGAAACAAAAAGTGAATAAGGGAAAGAGGGTCACCACCACTTCGAAGTAGGTGGCTTGCAAAGTCACAGTCGAGAAGCCTCTGCCAGGTCTTAGCCTAAACACGTAGGAGTATTTTGACTTCCTCCAAAGGAATGTAGGGGTGATCTTGGGACCCCACACTAGTCCCCAAGTGTTGTAAGCATAGGAAGTTTCAAGTGGAGGGTTGATGCGTTACACCACTCATCACGACCTGTTGGTAAGTAATGCCCTTTAACCTTAAGTCTTTTGCTCCTTCATAATCTGATTTGATCTATTTAACTTTTCAGGGCGTGCTGGGAATAATAAAGATAGGAGAAACATTCCAGGCTTGGGAGGAAAGGAATGCAAAACTCGAGGGAGACCTGGCTACTGTGATTGCTAAGGTGCTGGAGCTGGAAAATAAGGCAATGAATGCCGCTGTCACAACCAAACTCAACAAAGCAATCGAAGAGTTGTCAAAAGTAAAACACGACCTAGATGTGACATTTCAGGGTGCTGAGGCAGTTATACGACGAGCAAAAGCTATAGCTTGACGGGCTGAGGCTGCCAAGAAAGAACTTGAAGTGGCAAGGAAGGAAGTCGTTCTAAAACAGGAGGAGGTCACAGAGACCACTGAGTTAGTTGTGAAGGTAACAGAGAAAGTGGAATCTGAAACCTCCTCCTCTTTTTTATTCACCTTGTGGGAGCAACACCTGAATATGGACTTTTCTTTTTTCGGGGAAGATGCTCTTAAGGAGACGAAGGGCTTCGAGAGGAGAGCTGCAAAAGCTATAAAAGCCACCCCTTCTAGTAAAGGTGCAAAGTCTGCAAGTGGAGCTTCTCCTACCAAAGATGTAATTCAAAGAGGAAACAATATGCAGGTCATGACAACCCTTGATAATCAAACAAAGGATGACCTGCTCTCCTCATATGTCAATCCTTCCTCCCATAAGGCTCAGCTTCAAAAGACCGGACTTCTTAGGATTCAATCTTGTAATTTTGTATTTCATTTTTCAATTTTGCATTTAATCCTAGACTTTGTTTGAATTCACCTTATTGAAAGGGGCATTAAATGAACCTTTCTATTTTTTCTTGCCTTTCTAGATGCATCACGTTAGATGCTTTAGAAAAAATAGCACATAAGCCATCATGGATAGATTCCTGCAAATCACAACTCAATAATTGTCAAGTAAAAAAAAAGTGCCTGATAAGTCAATCAACCTTGGTAAGTGAAATATGATAGATAATGAAATAAAATACTGGGTAGATTATATGAATTTATATAAGTTAGCAAATTATAACTATAAACGATACGTACCATATCGAATGGCTACTAGATCGCATGGAAGTGTGGCAGGTTGCATGAGAACTGTGCCTTGATTAGGATAAGTTGAATATTCAGATTATGCTTTAACTAGCATGAGTTTGAGTGCTTAGTGGGTGATTAAGTGCACCTCGGCTGGCACATTGAGTAAGTCACATGAGAACTGTGCTTTTAAATATGAGACCACATGAGAGCTGTGAACAATGCGTCACATATGAGCTACAAATAATAAGTCACATGAGAGCTGCAAACAATAGGTCACATATGAGTTGTGAGCAATGGGTCACATGCGTGCTCTTTTGGCTTGTAATCCTTAGCAATATATATTTGCTCAAATGAGGTAATGTATATTTATCGGGTCTTCATGATAATGTATATTTTCCAAGTAAGATAATGTATATTTACCGGTCGACTACGATAATGTATATTTATCGAGTAAGGCAATGTATATTTATCATTTCTCAGCTAGCAATAGATTGATCATGCAAGTTGCACCATGGCTAGAATGCCATGATGATGTATATTTGCCAAATACGACAATGTATATTTGTTGGGTAGACCACGATAATGTATATTTACCGAGCAAGGCAATGCATATTTATCGGGTTGTCCGCAATAATGTATATTTGTCAGGTCGGCTTTGTTCGGAGGGTTGTACCTTAATAAATTGATCACATGAGAGTTATACTTCAGCTGGTTTACTATGACAATGTATATTTACCTCGTCGACCACGATAATGTATATTTACCAAGCAAGATAATGTATATTTGTCGGGCTAGATATTCAAAGGATGCACTTCAGCCAGTATGAATTAAGTTTGTCAATAATGTAGCTTGCTTTCATTACCAAACTTTCCTGAAAATTTATTCAAAGATTATTAAACATAACAATTGCTAAGATACTTTAAATTTCCAGATATCATTACAAAATTAAAACATGGTTCCCATTGCCGGTAGCTGCCATTGGTCAGAAGCTCATTAGGGCTGTTGAGATCATTATTCCATAAGTCGCACAATATAGTCCCCTAGATGAATTCTCTTAATTAGATTCTTGATTACATCCTTAAGTGCCCAGTATTTTGAGGTATTATGCCTAATTTCATCATGGTATGCACAAAATTTGTTTCTGTTTCTGAATTTGTTGGGAACCTTTATAGGATTGGGCTTTTCAAAGTCCTCCCTATCCTTTTCTGCTGTGAAAATCCTGTCCTGAGTGTCTGGTATGATGCTATAAATTTTGTAGTGACTTTAACGCTGAGGTCACCCACTCCTAGCCCTTTTTGTAGCCTAGTCACAAGAGTCATTATTCTAGTTTTCCTCCTCATTCCCACTATTTTTCCTTTTATTCCTGCTGTAGCCACCATCTTCACTCTCCTGATCAAATCGTTTCGGGCCAAAGGTCTCTTCGCACCTGATTTTCTTGGCGGCTCGCTCATAAAATTCACTTAAGTCTTTCACTAGGGACTTGTATATCTCCTTGTACAGTTTCCTATCCTTGCAGAGTCTAGCTGAGATCACTATGAGGATACTTTCTTCTGAGGGATTTTCTATATTATTGACTTTGTATCTGAACCTGATGATTTAATCCTTTAATGACTTGTCTTTCTGTTAGAAGACTATTGCAAGGTGATAGGATGGTGTGAGCTACCTTCTTTGTACCTTATATTGGTTAAGGAATCTCCTCTGACATTCCTCCTAACTGCGAATGCTGCAAGCTGGAAGATTCCTAAGCCATGCCCATGGTAGTTTCCCGAGGGTGGCCGGGAAGACGCGACATTGGACTAGTGAGCTAGTTGTCTAAAGATCCATTTGGACATTGAATGCATCCAAGTAGTCATATGGGTCGCTGTTCCCATTGTATTGTAGGATGTTAGGGATCTTAAATTTGGGAGGAAGGGGCTCAGTTTGAATCTCCTTGGCAAATAGGGTCCTTTCCTTATAACAGTCTTGTTGGTCCTGAGCTACAAACCATTTTTCAAGTTGCTTCACCCTCTGAAGTAGCTCTTCAATGATAAGGTCTTATGCCTCAGATTGACAGTTGGTGGTTGGATAATTTCTATCACTCCCCTGATTGTGGAAATGGTGACCAGAGATTTTATATTTTCTACTATGCTCACGACCTCAGGAGTAGCGATTTGACCTTCGTTCATGATGAATCCTATTCGTGTTTCCCTTTTGACATGGACCCTCATGTCGTTGATCATATCTGTGATTGCCTTTGCGAGCCTGGTGGACCTCTGACCTTAACTGTGAATCGTATGAATGAACAAACCCAACTTGCAGATGTTCCCCCTGAGGGGCTTCTCTTGTCACACTTCTAGCTACTGAAGCCCTCCTTTGGGCATCGTAGCCTTAACTTGTTTTTGTGTGCCCTAAATCTGTGCATGAGCCAATGCTCTAACTACATCGGCTAACTCCTTCACTGTGTTTTCAAGCACCTCTTGATGCTGATGCCATACTTGAACTCTATTAGTCTCAAGAGCAACAAGCTGGTGAGGGGTCAATGGTGCCATATTAGCTATAGCATCTGTTGTGGGGCCAGTAGAAGCACTCGTAGCAAGGAAGGCAGAGCCCCTTGGTGGTAACCTTTGCTGCTCTACATAGCCCTCGGGTTGGCCAGCGATAGCTTTAGTACTTCTGGTAGTTCTTCCTCTTGCCATTGTAGTTGTTCAACAAATCACAGAAAGAAGGGAGAAAATAGTTTGGGCCCCTCCTTCTAGTACCAAAATATTGACAGTGAAATTTGGTAAATCCAAATCTCAGTCAATTGGAATAGTTTTTGAAACCCCCGAACTACAATTTGATTGGATGAATATGAGATGAGAAGAAAGAGAGGAAGAACAACAAAGATAAAGAGGGTTTTTTAACCTGGTTCGGCTAAAGTCAGTGTGACCCTTACATCGACAGTGGTTTATA
Source organism: Saraca asoca (assembly GCA_026873985.1). NCBI lineage: Eukaryota > Viridiplantae > Streptophyta > Magnoliopsida > Fabales > Fabaceae > Saraca > Saraca asoca. Next base: position 32,869 of record JANHAO010001325.1, read on the forward strand.
TTAGCTTTGTGCGGTGATTTCACTATTCTGGCCAGCAGAACTACAATACAAAGATTCTACCATTACTTTGGTAGAGTTTCAGTATATATTTTTCACTATCTACTACAATGATCCTACCCCTATTTATAGAAACATTGAGGGTTACAAGTATAATTTAACAAACTATAAATCTATCTTATCTGTCGTATTAGGCAATAAATGCTAGGCAATTCACTGTCAAACAGTTAGAGGCTGATATGTAAGTCTCGGGGGGCTGGCTTGCCAGTTGGGGGGGGGAACGTGCCTCTGATTATTGATTAGACTTAGGCGTTCCATACCCAATGCTTGTGGTAGTTAACTTGATTGTCTGAGCTCGCACAAGGCAACCTGCCGACTATGTGAGTTAGTTCCATTCTCAAGTCTAGCCAAAGAGTCTGTTTGGTGCAAGTAGCTGAAAAGCGAGTTGCTAGCTAAAAACTGATAAGATAGCTAATTGTATTAGAAATGTTTGATAAAATCAGTGATTGAACTAGCCCATGAATGTAAAATGACATAAGAGGATATGTTAATATCATTAGATATATGAAATATATTACTTTATTTTGAAATTGAAGTCAAATTGATATAATCAAGATATTCAAAATAAGAATATAATTATCTAAAATTTAATTAATTATATTT
>JANHAO010001326.1:0-33542 GCA_026873985.1 Saraca asoca
GAGACAGAGATGTATTCAAAGTGAAGATGAGAGCTAAAAGCTTTGCTCTAAATTTAATGGAGGAGGAGCAAATGGCTTTTTCAAGTACAAAACATAACTTGATGAAAGGTGGCAAAAGGTGGCTATGCAGCGAAACTGATAAGATGAGTAGCAATAGGCGTGGCCAGTCGAAGCACCAAAACAAATTCGCATGGAAACCCAACACTGGCGGGAAGATCAACAAAATAAAAGTAGGTGGAAGATTTAGACCTCTGTTGGAGATCATAGGAGTGTGCCATTGCTGTAAAGAACAAATCGAATGGAAACGTCATTATGGCAAGTACAAGCCCCTTATTGAACCTGTCAAATATCAGAGATGTTCTAAACGTGCTGTTCGTCAAGCTTATCATAACTTGTGTTCCGGCTGTGCCAAGGAGTATGGTGTATGTGCAAAGTGTTGTTGTAGCGTAGGCCATATCGTTGGAAGGAATTCTGAAGAAGTAGAAGCTGAGCAGAAGATGCTTGAGGAGGCCATCAAAAACTCTTGGGAAAGGGACAGATGAAGCCAGATTCAAAGCCTTGAGAAGCAAACTAGGTGTCAACAGCCATTAAGGCAAGAAGGAGTATTGAAAATGTGCCTAAAAGGCTGTCATTTGACCAAGTCTATAGGATTTTGTTGAAGTTTGTTTTGAATTTTGTTTGGCTTAGTATTAGGAAGGTTGTTAGTTATGCCTAAGAATAAGAGATAAGTTTGTTTTATATTCTGTTTAGCTTAATATTAGGAAAGTTGTTAGTTATGCCTAAGAGTAAGGGATAAATTATATTTCTGTTGAATTCTTATTCTATATATAGAGATATGCAATGGATATTATTTATCCTTTGAGATCAACAAATATCTCAGGCAGCAGACTCAAGAATTGGAGTGAAAAGATAAACTGTCATCTCATTTCTTAAACACATTGGATATAGTTCACAAGCTTAATAGAGGATTATTTCAAGCAAAATCTGTAGATTGGAAATTGTAACATTGAAGGTTTATCCTTTTATTTTATTTCAAGTAAACAAATGGCATTTAGTTGATCTTCTATTTTGTTTCCTTTTAGTTTGTTATTTTTCATTAACATTGAAGATTTATCTTCATTTTTGTAGTGTTGACAAAGAATTTGACTCAATCCTGTACTTCAAGACTCAGTCTTGGGCTGGTAAGATTGAGATTCTATCATCTTCTGCCTTTTGAGTTGTTCTTTGATGTTAGTAGCTAATACTTCTAAACTATTTTATGTATATGTCTTTATGCCACATTTTATTCATCCATCTTTATCATTATATGATTATATTCTAACCTTTTTTTTATCATTAGTTTCATTTGTTCCATATCTACATTGTTGCTCTATCTTTGTTTTGTTCCTTGCTTTTGTCTCTTTGAACCAGTTCAATATGGAATTTACACCCAAGCAATTATTTTCCAAAACATATGAGCTATATTTCTCCTATATGAATGATTGTTTCTTTTCTTTTTTTTGCTGTATCTAATGCTCTTCCATTGGGCTAGAGTGAAGACATGTCTTTGAGCTGAAACCTCATCAATGCAATATTACAGAGACAAGTAAAATAACCTATGGCTTCCGAGCTAGACTTAAAGGTTAAGGAGGCTCACCTAAGAATCTTCGATGTGCTGAAAAATTCAACGCAATTTTACTTATCTTGCCTTGTCAAGGTTCCACACAACAGCTGATCCATTTAATTTTACAAAAAAAAATAGCAATTCAACACTTTGAGGTTTATAGGTCCTAAGGCATCCATTTGGAATTGAGCTAAAAATTACAAGTGCAAGATGAAATTGATTGTATAAGGCGGCTTACCTAGTTAGTAATAGGTTAAAGCAGCTCACTTTGAGCTGGAATGCAACTGGTCAACGATGGGAAGTAAAATAGTTGGTGAGCTACTACTAGCACCTAATGCTCATAGTTACGTCCAGCCAACAGATGCAATGACAATAGTCTTCAACGATGCTCAGGCAATGCGTACAATGCTGGACAAAAATGGAAGGACTTGGAATGTCGAAGACATTGGTAACTAGGGTGGAGGTCGATGTGGAGGGCTAAATTTTGTCTTAGATGTGGTCTCTATTTGTGAAACAATGAAAGGGGCTTCTCTCCCCCGTTTTTTTTTCTTTTGTTTTAAAACTGAAGACTTCTCTCCTTTTAGCAGTCAGTTCAATATAACCGCCTCCAACTTTGGTCTTCAAAAGCATCAAACTCAGGTCACTTAGTCATGTTTTTAGTGGCAGTTTAGATGAACCGTCATCCTTGAACCACTGCTAAAACCCATTCTATTGTAGTGAAAAGGTAAAAACTAGGCAGAAAGAGTAAGTTGCTCTTTGCAAAACTATGATAATGACTTGATTATGCAATAGCCATAATAGCAGCTATACTTTTGAATTTGCTACTGCACTGGCATGCTTTATGCGGTATCACTAGTGTACTAGCTGTTAGAACCAGAAAGAGCAAGTAATAGCTATGTCCTTTGTTTTTTTCGAAATGACAACACATGACCAGCCACATAACAATCCAATGACAGCAGGAAACTTGCTAGATTACTGTTGAACCCTTTACTCTTTGCTCCTTGGCTTCACCTATAAATAGGAGCCTTCTCGTCTTCAAGAAAACACACAACAACAATAACAAAGCATATTGAGCTTCAAGCTTCTTCTCTAATCTTCTTATGCTATTCTTCATAAAAATAAATAAATTATTCTTCATATACATATGTACTCTTAGAAAGAGTTTGAGAAAAGAAAAAGTCTTTTTTTATCTTTGAATATATTTTAATTCACTAGCTTGCGATTGAGTGAGGGAAACATTTTATAATTCTTCAAAGTTAGGAATTATTGTTTTGGTATGAGAATAGAAAATCCTCAAGTGAGAGGTGGGATTGCTTGAGTCCTTAAAGATCAAGTGACAAAGGTTGTAAAAGAGCTAAAAACAAAGTTCTAGTGGTTAACTCTCAAGTGCTCATTTGACCATGAGAGAAAGGAGTAGAATCAAAAGGCATTCCTTTTGGACCATCAAACTTTTATACATCTAATTATATCTTCTTTACCCTACTCTTTACATTCATGCTCTTACTTTTTGTGAACTTGTGAGCCTTATCATTTTCAATAAAGATCTTATAGGTACATGATTCTTAAGGTCAAGAGGGACACTCTATAACTAGACCACCATTATTCAGTGGCACCAACAATTATTGGAAGTATCAAATGATGATTTATGTTGAAGTCATTGATAATGAAATGTGGGAAATCATTGAGCAAGGATACACCACTCCAATGAAAAAGCAAGATGGAAAGGTCATTCCTAAACTAAAGAAAGATTGGAGTGAAGATGAAAAGAAAAAGAGTAGCCTCCATGTTACAGCAAATAGTACAAATACATAGAGTAAATACCCCACTTGAAGCAGGTACTAAAAGAAGCAATTTCTAATTAGAAGATTTCAAAACATGAAGCGAAAGTCATCAACTTGAAAATCTACCAAGACAAAAAATAATACTTTGCTTGATACTTCCTGCATCTGTATCCTCCATTTCATGTTTTTTAGAGTTTAATCCTCACTTAAGGTTGAAATAATTAGTATATACTGACATTAAACTTGGTCCAGCTTGCTGTTTCTAGATAAGGTTGAACTCAACCTTTTAGATGGCAGCATTCATATTGGGCGCCCATGAAGAAAAGGAGAGGCCTCCACTGCAAAAGGAAATCACTTACACAAAGGAGAAAGAAAAATACATATGGTTCTTTCCAAAAGAACACTGGTCGCTAAAATGGGAACTGCAAAAGTAATAATTCTACATAAATCCAGGTAATCTCATTTTTTGAGTCAACTAGTAAAGAGGTAGCAAGTGATAAAATAGAATACTGAATTAAGTTATCATTTCATATTGAAACTTAGATGGCTTCTATGTCTTGCAGCCTGAAGGTAACTGCTCTATTGTGAGCTTAAAGACCTTCAACTTCAGCCATGGTTGTTATGAACAGCCCGAGATTCAGAAGCAAGAACAATCAATGTAAAAATCCAAAAAATCAGTACAATTCATATATTTAGTTCCTTATTTGCATAGTCAAAAAAGTTGAATGTGTAATATTGTGATAAACTATAGCTGAGAACATTCATACAGTTCACATATATAGTTCTTTATTTGCACAATGTTGGGCAGGGTTCATTCATCATTCAAGAACACAAAGTGAAATACAGATTGAGTACTCACGTGAGCTAGATTCAACTGTTAACTGTGGTTTTCCTTCTTCCACTTGAACCCCCAAAAACATTCAAAATTATGGCAATAACACAAATCAAAAGTTCAATCAAATCACACATTTTTCTTTCAAGGAACCAACTAAAGGAAGTATATGGCATTGAGCCTATGGCTCTATAGGAAACCAAAACTTCTTAGCAATGGTACTTACCAAGCTACACCTAGAAGCCCAAATAAGTAGAATACTGATTCCCAACCAAAGTTTTGGATAAGTTCAAAAGCCAAAAGAAGCCTGACAGCTATAACAGAGTTAAAATTGTGCGTAGAAAAATAAATCAAGGAGCACTAAATTTTATCTGATTAATTTTTCCTATAGTATTCCTACTACTTGCTAAAAAAATACGTATCCCATAACTTCCTTCATCAAGCCACCAAATATCAATGTTACAGCATGTGATCTCTCTTCCAATGGTATTGACCTACTCATTGTTTTAAACTATAAAAATTAAATGCATGAGAAATATTGTCAAAATCACTCCAATTAAACCACATATGTATATTGCATAGGAGCTTTTTTTATTTTTTACATGTTTGGCAATGAAATCAATGGTAGCATATGGTGAAAAACCTTCCTCCATACCAACCTAATTATGCAATTAAAGGTTAGATTTAAATAGTATAAAAAAGAATAATAACAGAAAACTAAGCCTTTAACAACAATCACTGAGTAACAAAGTAAAGAAACAATCAAGTGGAAAAATCTACACAATGAAACTATGATATGCAAGACCAATCAAGTATTCATGCACATAAATTGACAAACACTAAACATGCAATTAATAAAGAAAAATCCATATCAACGGTGGAAAAAGTTTAGAAATAAAATTCCATACGAAAATCCTTGACAAAATTAATCCAAGCATCCAGTAAGAACAAGCACAAGAGTTGTAGGAATTAACCAAGTTAAACCCCAATTTGGAGAAATTTTAAACATAAAGAAGATAATAAAATAAAATTTTATCATGAAAAGTTGTATGATTTATACTCAAATGACAAAATATTTATAATGTAATATGAAGCATAAGTGAATCTTTAATTACAATTTTATTAAATATTTATTTTAATTATTGAATAAAAAATATTAAGATGAATGGATAATGGATAATGGATAATCATAGGTAGAATTTTAATTATCCTTTTATTAATGGATAAACTTTCTAATTTGATCCGTTAAACATTGATGAATTTAAATAGACCAAAAGTTATATGAATTGGATAAATTTATTCATCTATACATTTTGACATCCTACTTCTAATTTCTTTTTCTCACAAAGCTTAATTGAAAATAATGAATCTCTACTAAAAATCATTAGTGTTGCTTTGTTTTTGAAACGACAAAATTAAAATTATTCCTGAGGAAACCTTTGTCAACGGTTAGGAATGCAAAAACAAAATATTATGCATATTCATGAAGGTGGCAAGTGTCAGATAATTGGAAGGAAAAAGAAAATGATAGAAAAAAGTGATCGATAAATAGATATTTTGGAAAATAAAGAAATTACTAAACAATAAGAGCAAAAATGATTTTTCCTTCTTACGGATATTATTTCATATCAATTACATTAATATACTTGAATTTTCTTGTCGGTTTTATTATTTTTTAATTACTTAGTTTCATAGTCTTTTAGGCTATTAATTTTGAAACCTACACTATATTATCCTGGTTTATGTTCTATATTTTTCTTGTATAATATTGGTTTTCAGTTTGCCTTTTTTTTTTTTGTTCTTTTTGCATCATAACATGATTTGTAAGATATGGAAACCTTCATGGCTAGTTTTATATTTGATACAGGTGTAAATATTTGCATCATAACATGATTTTTAAGACCAAATTAATATTTTTTTATACATGTGTAAATATCCATAAGTTAATAATATTATGCCTCAACTACTACTCAAAGCCATTATAAACATGCACGAGTACATACAAAACATCTCTTTTAGACACTTATCATTTTAGCTTGAGTCAATCTAATCTCTTAAAACATTTTCCTCTAATTTAGTAATCTAATTAATTATCTTTCAAATATTTTGAACATTACTTTAATCCTCAAGTTAATATATCACACTCAATTAATTAATTTTTCTATTAATCTATCATCAAAATGATAAACAAAATTGTTAACCTAATAACTATTTCACACAATGATCCCGATAAGTAGATGATTAGATAGATCAACACTTTAAAGATAGATACCACATCAACAGATTTTTTAAGTGTTTGAATAATAAATTAAAAGAGAAACTTAATATATGTAAAGCTGAATAATTTGATAATTAAATTGATAGTAAAATTTTTTGAATATCCGAATATGATATTTAGCTATATGGTATTTTAAATGCTCTAAAAAATTGCATTCCTTTCAAAAATGTTTCAACCAAATGCATTCTCAGGAATTCTCATAATCCATGTAAAACAAGTAGTCAGATTATTAGAATAAAAATTTTAATGCATTTTTAGTGTTTCTAAAGTACAAATTGATTGATTTTGATTTCTATAAATTTTAAATTAAATTAATTGTAGTTCAACCATGTATATTTTGCTTAGTTACTAATAAAAATGTCCATGTGACTTACCATTTCGTACATGAAAGCAAACATTTCCAATATGACCTATCAATTATTCTAATTGCCCCATTTTGGTCAAAATATTATATACTAAATAAGTTTAATTGAGTTAAGAAGCAATTTATGGTTAACAATTCTTACCCTATAGGTCACCATACTTTAAGTTTTAGAGTTGAGTTCAACTTCTCCCATTGTTGTTACTAATAATTTAGTTAATTAAAAACAACAGAGAAATGAACATTAATCCAAAATTGACAATAAAAAAAAAAGTAATACTAAGCACTCACTAAGAATCATAGAGAGAATAAATTAGCAAGCTAATTTATAATCAAGAAAGAAAATTTAAAATTTAAAATTTAAAATCAAGAAAGAAACAACTTACCTCTCACTTAGAATCACATAAAAAGTAAAAATTAATTCATTTGAAGTTGTATTTACAAACAATTTTATATATAAATTAAATTTCAAATTAATTGAGTTCACTTTTTTATTATTTTAAACAAAGGATTAAAAAATTTAAAGGAGGCACTTTATCCGAACTAAAACCAGAGATTTTTCTCAATAGAGTTATAAAGTAGATTTTGCCTGCAATCAAGATTAGACCTTTCTACACAATGAGACTTTTTCAAAACATAATTAAATTTAGTTTAAAATACATCAAATCCCTTTATACTTTAAGTCATTCCCTTTATACTTTAAGTCATGTGTATAGTTTCTTGATCTTTAAAAAGGTACATCCAACCCTCTTATGTAAATATTATATATTATTATTTTAATTTTTATTTAAATTTATATATTTAAAATAACATTATTGCTATAAATATAAAATTTGATGAATTTTAAATGTATTGATTTTATATAAGATTAAATACATTTATCATGAAATATTATATTGATATTAAATGCACCGAAGCCCTATGTTTCCTGTAAAAAAAAAGTATACATTTTTTATTTTTTATATTATATATTATTTGTATATTAAAATGCATCTATCATCTCTAGATTTATAAATAAAAAGTTGATGGATGTGGATAAAATGTACATGATTTAAAATACAAATAGATTAATACTTATTTTTAAATGTCAAAGAATTATATAGACAACTGAAAATACAAGGAGTTTGATTTATGTTATAATTTATATCAAGTCATAAAACCCCCAACCCATGTATGTATATGCAAACAAAAAAAGATTTAAGCCTAAATCCAAAAGGTTCCATTTACGTCGTGTAAAATGTTAGAGAGAAAAGAAATCAACATGATTTTGCAAACCATTTTAAAGAAATGTTCAAGAAAACCCAGAAAAAAAATCATAAAATTCTTAATTACCCATGAACCATAAGCCACTTGTTGAGGAGTTGGACAACGGAGAGAAACAAGTGGTTGTATTTTAGAACTTTCAATTCTTATACCTTCAAAACTTTCAAGCACTAATGGTAAAACATCAATCTTTTACTAAGATTTTAATTGATTACAAGTAAATACCAATTAAAATTACAAAATATTAGACTTAAAAATAAAATTGAAGATTGACACTCTTTTGTGTGCCTTGATTTCTCATAAAATTTTGAAAGATAAATTTAATTTCTGATAATAAGATTTTAAAAGGATATATTAAATAAGTTTTTTTAACTCAGTATTTAAGTTTTAGTTTCTAAAATTTACTAGATTTTACATTAATTTTTTTACTTATTTTTGGTTTAACACAAATAAAGAGTTTAATAATCACTTGATTAAAATAAATAGTAGAAAGAATAAAAAAAATCAACATGGAGTGTTTATAATTAACCAAGAAAATTGACTTTTTTTGTAAAAGAAAATTAAGATTTTTTAAATAAGGATGTAAAGTTTCAAAAACCACACCATGAAAAAGGCAATATAGTTGCATGATAATACCACGAACTTCACCCAAAAACTTTTCTATCCCTTGTTCAATAAGAAATTTATATTCTTAGAATCCATTTAATACATCATACTTAATCAAGATTTTAATTAGTGCTAATATCTTGCTTTCCCGTTTATAGTCATTCTAATTCTCTTCTATATTATTAAATAAAATTATCTCTAGTAACAAGGAAAAACAATTAAGTTTCCAATTAAATAGTTTAACATACAGAATTTTGGTTCCATATGTTTGGAACATTCCTAAATTTTGGTGCCTATGCCAAGACAATGTGTTATATATATATCTTCAAGGGGAAATAAGGATAGTAAGATGAACTAAAAATTATTGTTGTTTTATGAAGTTTACGTTAATATGAAAATAATTCGAATATATGCTAAAAGCTTGCTGTGAAAACATGAGTTTGTCAAGGAGTATATGTCTTCATTTGAGTTGAGTTAAAAAAGGGATAGATCCTATCTTTTGTGCTCCCATGATTATCATAAGTCGAGGCTGAGTTATTTCCAAATAAAAATTTCATGTTAAAATCTTAGTATCTAATTTATTTAGTAGCTATAATTTATAGTTCATAAATCTTTATAGGAGTTGAAGGTAATGATATTAGGCTAAGGAGTAAAAGTTTATATTTCATATCTATTGTTTATATTCTGGTTTTCTATTGCTGTTGATGCCTACTTAATATCTACAAATATGTTTAGATCTCTGTCTTCTAAATTTTCCTTTTTTGATCCTCTTCAAATATTTCTTCAAAAATTAAATTTAAAGATGATTTCAAATTTATTTTCAAAGAATAAATTGATTTTGAAAACATCAATCAACAGATTGATGATTGGGAGATTCCCATGATTCCAAATAAAGAGCTTTACAAGTTAGATTCAAGTTTCTTCAATAAATCAACTTATGTAATAAAAATGGAAGAAAGCTTTTTAAAAGTTGATCCTTGTTATTCTTTTTGGAAAAAATCTTTCAAAATTAAATCCCAAATTCAACTTTCTGCATCTTGGCTGTATACAAGTGGCTGCAAAATCTATGACCAGATTAGGTTTAGATAATGCTATCTTGTTATGTTTTAGAGATGCTAGGCACATAATTTTTTATGACTCTCTGTCAGGAACTGTAGAAACAAGTGTATCACAAGGATCAATACATTTCAACTATTTCCCTGATATTTCTATCTGTCTTAGAGAGACACATAAAGATAGGATAATAGTTCTAAACACCAAACTTTTCAGATACAATATGATACTCGAATCAATTTCTGTAGTAATAACCTATAGGATACAATATAAAACATACAACTCTTAGAATTCGGAAATTCTAAAACCACCAACTAAGAAAGGTCAAATAGCTTTTTGGTTAGCAGATACCACTAAGGCAAATCTTGAAGTACCCTTGAAAACACTTTGGAATAAAATAATATTCCCAACAAATTGGTCATTCCCTTGGATAACTCCTTCTAGAGTTCAAGATCATCAAATTTTTAAGATTATCCAACATATTTTAGGACAAGTAGACCTCTGCTTTGACAAAAGTAAATCTAGGATAAGAAGACATAGAATAATAGAAGTAGAAGATGGTTCTTCTATTTGTCCAAGATCTGAGGTTTCTAAAAACGAAACTTTAAATCCACCCAAGCATTCTACTACTACAAATTCAACTATGTCAATTAATCTAAAAAGTCTAAAGAGGACCTTCTCAGCAGTAAATCTTAGAGGATTAGAAAATATACTAGGACAAATTCTAGAGGGAATAAATAGGAGATGATATGGCATCTAGTTTAGTCTCTCCTCCCCAATCACCTATCTTCTCCCAAAATTACCAAGACCTAGAATTTCCATGATAGGACAACCTTTAGGAACTCAAGAAAAACCCTTCACGTTAGATATAAAAGCTTTAAAAGAAGACTTCCATTCAGAAGAAAATATAGTCTCAAAAGAAATTGGTTCTTGGAAAGATACTAGGGAATTGAGAAATATTAAATACATGCTAAATGGATTAATTTCATGAAGGAATTCAAAACAAATGTTCCCTTCTTTGACTAGTTCAAAGTATATGCCAAGGGAAAACCAGGAATAGATTATCCTTTGGTGAGTCAATTAGTATTACCACTAGGATGGAGATAGTATAGTTTCAAAACTTCTACCTCCAAAATCTTTTGTTATATAAACAAAAGACCTTAGAAATCCCACAATAGCTTTTCCCTTGAAGATAAAGGATGCAAATGAATCTATTTCCTCAAGAGATATACAATCCTTGATGGAACAAAACAATTACACTAATAAATACCTCCAAACTTTAGGACAACAAATCCTTAGTGAACCTATCCAAATAAGAGAAACCTCTAACTCCAGTAGTACTCCTAAATAAATAGAACAACCTTTATTCAAACCATATAAGATCCCATCAGACAAACAGAAATAGCTTAATAGGTCTTATAGGTTAGATATGTCAAATAGGATAGAAATAGCAAGAATAAGCCAAATGATAGAAGATTTAGATCACAAATTATGCAAATCTGTGGTTATCCCTGAGTCACCCTTAGGAGATAGTTCCAATAGAAATTTACAAGCTTTAGATAAAGCTTCAGAAATACCTTCCTTCTGAGATAGTCTTTGAGGAAGAAGAACCTAAGGTAGAAACCCTAGGTACCCTAGCACCTTGAAGACCTAGACAACCAAAATTTCAAAATACAATAGAACCCCAAATAATTCTCGTACAAAATTTCTACAATAGAAATAATATCTATGAATGGAACATAAATGGCAAATCTGAGTATGAATCATCCAAATACTCCAGCAAATGACCATGGTTAGCATAACTTATCAGACTATGCATAGATGTAATGATACAACTATCGTCCATGTCCTAGTTGCTGAATTTACTAGCCAACTCAAAGGTTGGTGAGATGATCATCTTACCAATTCAAAAAGACAAGAAATTCACAATGCCCTTAAGACAGATAGTCAAGGAGAGTTACCGTTAGGATTAAAAGGTAGACCTATTCCTAATGCTATGAATACCTTGATATATACGATAACCAAGCATTTCGTAGGAGATGGGCCTATAGAAGGACAAATCAATCGAACTGCTTTCAAATTTTAGGTGTAAAACCTTAGGTGACTTTAGATGATATAAGGATGCCTTTTTGAAGCAAATATACTCTAAGACTGATAGTAATCAGCCTTTTTGAAAAGAAAAATCCCTAGCAGGACTCCCTAGATCTTTAGGAGTCAAGGTTAGAAAAAAATTAGAAACAAATTTAATGGTATTATCCTACATGAACAACTTACTTATGAACAGTTAGTTGCTTATATCAAAAAAGGTAACACTCAAAATCTGCCAAGAAGACAAAATCCATAGGCAGTTAGTCAAAGAAAAAGCCCTTATCCAAAGAAAGTTAGGATTCTTCTGTGAACAATTTGGTTTTACTTGCCCAAAAACCTACGAGCCATGGCATAAATGTAGGGAAAAACAGGCAGAAACTAACCAAGACCTCAAATCCATAAGAGTAAAACCACTGGTAAGGTTTTTAGAAGAAAATCTAGGTATACTTCCCCACCAAATACAGATAAAAGGCCAATCTGCTTCAGATGTAATAGGCCAGACCATATAGTTAAATATTGTAGATTAAATAAAAAACTTAGGATGAGCAAATGCTCAATTAGATCAGTAATTTACTTGCTAAAATATTTTCAGAAGAATCTTCTCTTGAATATGAAGAACAAGTTCAACAAAATAATTAAATTCAGAAAGATAATTGCTGCTCTTCAAAATCTGAATAATCAATGTCATCTGAGAATCAAAAAGTGTTAAATGTTCTTTCCACAGAACAAAAACTTCCTTTTGATGTCATCTACAAATTGCCAGATGGTAATGAAAAAAATGAGTTATCTATAGGAGTTCAAAAAGACTCTTAAAAAATCAACTACTTCAAAACCACTTGTTTTAAACAACTACAATTTCAAAAATATTTTGGAAAGATTTAATTCAAAAAAGGGTAAACCTATTACTTTATAGAATTTAAAGTCTCAAGTAAATCTTCTTAAAGAAAAAGTAAAATTTTTGAAAGCCCAACAAAATTATTTTCATCAAATGTTTTCCGATTTCAAAAAGGGCAAAACCAAAGTTGAAGGTGAGGATGAAAGCATTGATGGAGATTCTATTGCCCTTTTTTATAGCATAAAGCATCCCCATCGGGTAATTCATGAGTAATGAATTCAGTTTCTCCAAAACAGCTGCAAATTGATAAACGATATTAGATATGACGCCTTCTACAGTGCATGGCATTGTCTTCTCGCATGTAAGTCAACATCATACTTACTTTCACAAATCTCAAATTGTAAACAATTTTCTGATCAAGAAATAACATGTAGTTATAGCTTCCCATTTGTTAAGCTTCTAGAAATTAGGTTTAATTAATAACAAGAAAAAAATATAATAATAATAGTTAAACTTATTTTATTAACAATTCCTATTTCACTACGGCTTAAGGTTTTTTGTCCATAATAAAACGAGAGTTCTTTTGTTTGTTACCCTGTTCCAATGTTTGTCGAGAAATAAGTACAAGATAGAGGAGAGTTCAGACATACTAATAAAGTGACGAAGAGAAAGAACTTACTTGGCAATTAACTTGTTAAAGTGAATCACAAAATTCCGGTCATATATACAACGCCCACTTTTCCAAATCTTGGATCTGTTGTGAGATAACAAAATGATAGTTAGATCAAGTAGAAGAAAAGGTACCAAAACGAACGTGCTTGGCTTTTAATTGGGTAGGGGGTTTTGCATGTTAGTGTGACTGACAAGCAAACTTCTTAACTTAAAACTTCATATGACTATGGACAATAGATAAATTTAGTGCACAAGGAAAAAAAAAAAAAAAAACCAGCGTAGCTATTACCCTTTTATATTAATACGGCATATCTATTTGGTGGTTCATGAGCATCTAGTGCCAACAAACAAGAGTCATCTGGTCTTTGTTAATTGGGTGGGAGGTTGTGCGCCCACCACATTGAACCAAACAAAAGAAGCATGCCAATAAGGGTAGCAAGCAAATTCCTTAAGTTACGAATGAAAGGGAAACAGACACAGAGTAGCTATTATCCTGTCCTACTAATACATCTCCATTTGGTGGTTCATAATGAGCAGCAAATGATAGTTCTAAACTTTTCACAAAATTATAATCTAAATGAAAGGATATTTAATACTGTTAATAAAATTAACAATAAAACTATGACTACATTTTGAAAAAGGGTGAGAAGGAAGAACTATCACAGATAACAGAATAAACAGACCTTCTACACCACTGATTAAGCAATTACCAAACCAGTAAGTTTATCTCATAATTTGTAATGATCATATTGGATCAACAAAACAGTCTAGCCATAGGTAAAATTTTGATTGAATGCGATTCCAAAAGCAAATTAAATCCAGTTGTTGATTCAATATGAAAATCTAGAGAGGTTCATAAACACAATTTCCAAACGGCATTAGTGTTTCCACAATTTGATGCCTACTTGATCAACTTGATAAAGGTCATATATACAGCCCCACTCGATGTACTTGACAGCAACTAGCTCATCAGTTTTCTTATCTCTAACCAATGTTGCCACTCCAAAATTCGCAGAAGCAAGCTCTTTCGATGGCTCGTACCTTTCCTCCATATTGACTCCTCTTGAAAAACAATAACAAGTTTTTAGCAAACAGCTTTAGAAACTCACAGACTGGAAGAGAAGCAGAAAAACATATAAGATGCAGATAAGCAAAGGAAAATTTATATAATAAACCAAATTTAATAGAAAACAAATGTATGCAAGCAACAGAAAAGTTCAAAGCAACAAACATAAATCAAATGAGAGAGAGAGAAAACCAAACCACTTACCACCAAGACTCACTTTAGCAAATCACCAAATGTCTTTGGCCGCATCCTCCTTCTAAAGGCTAGTCATATAGATATGCTTTGATCACAAAACATAGAACCATTTGAAATTGGTAGTTTGAAACATGTACTCACATTGCAGGCTAATATGTTAAGCTGAACTGAATAGGAAATGGTATGTCAATCATGCACTCACGTCAAATGGTATGTTAATCATGCACTCACAAGTAAATATTTGTTAACCAGAACCGACAACATAAATGACAACAGAAAGTGTACCAAAATTAATCATTTACCTGAATTTACTGAAAAATCAGCCACTTACACCCCTCGGATTCAGCCTTGCTTTTAAAAGAACCCATCATATTTTTTCAGTAACAAGGATTTGTAATGCCCAACTTTTTAGTAGTTAACACCCAAGTTCTCTCACAAATTAATTTATTGAAAAATCAGCCACTTAAATGTAAAAAATATTTAAGTTTCACTCTAATTGGATATTCAAATTTTTCAATAGAAAAAATCATAAATGCATATTCTAAATTTCTAACAACTGAGCAAGGAACAAGGATTGCTATGCCCAACATTTTAGTAGTTAAACACCTAAGCAGCAAATTCTCAGATAAATAGATTTATTAAAAAATCGGCATTTAATAGATTTGTTGGAGTAAATATAAAGGACATTGAAGTACTTTTAGGAGCAAATGTAAAAAATATTGAAGTTTCACTCCAATTGGATACTCAAATTTTTCAATAAAAGAAGTCATAAATGCATTGTTGACGGCAAAATCCGGTCAATAGGTATGAGTCTAAAATCACCCCAAACTGCAAATTGAAGACGTGAGTTAATAGAAAAGAAAGAAGAAAGAGAGGATGAAGAACATCAAACACTAGAAGCTTTTATCATGGTTTGGCTAAAGCTAGTTCGACCCTATGTCCATGGTGGATTTATTAGCTTTGTGTGATGGTTCTTCCGTATAACTCAACGGAGATATAGTATTAGCTCTCTCACTATGTTATTATTCCGGCAGAGCGTCTACATGCAATCATCACTATTTCTTTTATAGTGGTCTTCCCCCTATTTATAAAAGAGGGGAGGATTACAAGTGTAATTTGGCAAATAACAAAATGAAAATCACCGCCGCATCAGGCAATAAATGCTTAGCGTCAGATAATAAATGTTGGGCAAATCACTATCGAATTGTTGGGGGCTGATGTGTCAGTTTTAGAGGTTGACTTGTTAGTTGGGAATGTGTGCCCTCAACTGATGACTAGGCTTCCGTACTCATGCTCAACTCGCTATCTTAGCGACCTGGACTTGCATTGGGCGATCTACTGGCCACAGGAACTAATCTCGTCACTGGATCCATCTAAAGTGAGTCTGCTGAGAGATAGTCTAGGTGTTGTGTTCCATTTAGCAAGCTGGGTCTCACTTTGACCATAACCTGTGCTCTAAGTTCACGACTAGCAAGCTGATATCCCTGCCAAGCGACCTCAATTGCCGAGTGATTTGGGCTCCTTTTTAACTAGGCTTGGCTTCTTATTGGGTCTTGGCTAGTCCATTTTGCATTGTTCGAAAAATACCCATAACATCAAGCCCCCTAACTCTCAGTTCGCTTTGCAGACTGGGAGTTGTAGTCTGCTGGCAAAGTCTTTGCTCGCAGTTTGTAGCATTGTCAAGTCTTTCACCTACAGTTCGTCGTTTAGTCAAAAGTCTTTGATCATAGCTTGTCGTGTTGTCATTTTGGGCCTCAGTCTTTTATTTCATCTGCATCAAGCCTTGCCTCCAATCTTGGATGTCTTCCAAGTATTGGCACGATAGTCTTGCTTTATTGCGGATCGTTCGATTTGGTACAATTGGATACCCTCTGGACTCTTTGGTGAAGTTGAGCTTGTCTATATAAGGCATGGGAAGTCCTCTTCCCTTCTTCACAAAGTAACCAGATGGGTGCATTGAGTGAACCCCCTATATCTCTAAAGCTTTGGCCTTCGCTGCATGCTTTGAGGCGTGTATGGTCCACTACATGAGATTGCAAGGCGTGAATAGCCCGCTGCACGTGTTTCCCGCAGGTTATTCCTCTTTGAGGACTCTGGGAACTTGTCCATAACCTCTTCTTGGTGCTAACAAATTTAGCTCCTCCTTTTTTTACTCTTTTGTCCTCTGATGAGCTAATTGCTCGACTTTCGACAGTGGCCAGGAGTTGTAAGGCCGAGGGAGGAGCTTCCAGCTTTGGAGGAGAACTGGGCAAAGGAGCTAAAACTGTCCAGTTTGCTTGCTGGCCTTGTGACTTCTTGTGGCTCAGCCTTTTCAACTGGGCTTTTTTGTCTTCTTGTCCAATGGTGTCGGGTGTCTCTAGGCCTCCAAGCAACTTGATGAAGCTAAAGGATGCTTTCCATGCTCAGGAGGACTAGGAAAAACTTGTGCAGCCTCTCTGCTTGCCTCCAACGCTGTTTCTCCCATTCCAAGCATCTCGGGGGATGCTCGATTTGGATAAGTTGTCAGCTCGAGCGAAGGAGGAGTTGGAGCAGTTCCTCTGCGTATTATGGCTACAAGCTCGCTGGCTTTTAGCTTTTCCTTAGTCAACTATAAACTTGCTTCATTTTGTATTCTCGATCCTTTATGTAATGCTACCTTGTCGAAAGAGGTTTTGTAATGATACTTTGCCTTTTATTGTTCTTCCTGAGTATGCCACAATAGCGGTTTAGCAGGTCGCAGCTAGCAACATTAATCCCTACAAATCACAACTCTCTCATCATTAGATAAAATGAGTACTCATTAACCCAATTGGCCTCAAACAATATTAATTGAACAAATGTGAAGGGACTCTAGTCAATAAATTATGATTAAAAGCATATGTGTCATATTGGATGCCCAATCAGTTATATTAGTTCATTTCAATTGGCAACGAAATTGAGCACTGAAGTGCCTTTGTTGACCATGAGTTTGAGCATCGGAGTACTAGAGCACCTTCGCTGGCACGAGATAAAGTGTCCATATAGGTCGCATAGACGCATCTTAGCTCGCGCAAGAGTTTGGTACCTAAGCACTTCTTGGATGTGAGGTCTTGATAGGTTGCATAGAAGTGTCTTGATCCACACAAGAGTTCAGTGTCGATGGCACTTCTTGGACATGGTTTCAATATTGTCCATGCAAGAGTTTAGTGCTTAAGGCACTTCTTGGATGCAGCCTGAACAAGAGTTTGGTACATGGCTAGCACTTCTTAGATGCGGGATTTCATATTTGTCTGTGCAAGAGTTTGATACTCGAGGCACTTCTTGGATACGGCTCTTGCAATAGTTTGGTGCGCAAAACACTTCTTGGACGCGAGGTCTTGGAGTTGTCCGTGCAAGAGTTTGGTACGTGGCTAGCACTTCTTGGACACAAAGTCTTGAAATTGTCCGCATAAGAGTTTGATGCTCGAAGTACTTCTTGGACGCAGCCCGTGCAAGAGTTTGGTGCATGGCTAGTACTTCTTAGACGCAGGATTTCATATTTATTCCCACAAGAGTTTGGTGCTTGAGGCACTTTTTGGACACAGCTCACACAAGAGTTTGGTGCATAAAGCACTTCTTGAATGCGAGGTCTTGGAGTTGGGAGTCACAGTTTGCTGCTTGCGATTCACAATCCTGCGGGTCATTTGGCATGCTCCCACTCACTTTGTAGGTAACTCTTTGATTTCCTACTGCTAGGCTGTCATGATTACTCCTTCCTTTGGTATGCATGCACACTATGCTGCTATCAGCTAACTACTAGCACTCATCGAGTCGTCAGATCATGGGTAGTTGATGGGTTCCCAAATCCAATGGTGGCATCCCGTGCCTTATAAATTGAAGAGGCTCTTTTCTCCTTCTCATTTTCCATTTGAAACTTATCTCCCGAACTCTTTCTGCTCATTTTCTCTGCTAGCTACTACAACTGCTCTCTGTCATCCGCTATCGCCGGTGTCATTTCAATTGCCTGGTTGTTGCTTGGGTCCTGTTCACTGGAAAGCATCTTCACGCTCGCGCAGTTTTGGGCTTTTTGTTTTAGTCAGCCACGGTGAGTCTTTGTTGATTTTGCAATTTCTGGATTTCTCTATTCTATAGTTTATGTGAGGCTTATTTGCCATTATTTGAGGGATAAGAATGCTGGCTGGAGTTGATTGCTTGCATATTTTCTTTTCTGCATGGTTTGATTCATTCGATTGATTATGTTAGCAAACTCTAGGGTTTCTGATTACTGTTTCGAGTCTTGCATTTGTTATTCAGATTTTGTGGTTCAATCATTGAGTTCTCTATCTGTTGGAGTCCAGGTGTAGATGGGTGACTCAGGGTGTGCATGGCCTACCTTATAGGAAGCTATTAGCCCTAGCTTTTGGTAGGGTTTGCTTGTAGCGACCTGACCGGTCTTTTTCATTTGTGTAAATGGGCACAGGTCATGGACGCCACCACCACCAAATTAGGAATGAAGATGATGAACCCGATTCCCCATCCCAGAGCATAGAGCTAGTGCGACATTTTGATGAAGTGACCTCAAAAAATGGTGAGGTCGCTGGGGACTTTACCGCTCGTCCAGACCTCGTTAGGGGCCAGGAAGTCACTGTAGGTCCGCAACCTTCCGATCGTCATGTGTTTGGTCTACATGTTTCATCTTTCTGTTTCTGTGAGCTCTAGACCACAGTCCAAACATATCAGCTCCCTAAGGGATGTAGCCTCATGATGCCTTCCCCAGATGACTATGCTCCCTATTTGCCTCAAGGGTTCATTGTTCTTAGCATCTCGCACCTCGTTGTGAGACTTAGGTTTCTGATCGACCCTTTTATCGTCAACTTTCTGAACAAAGTGAAACTTAGCCCAGCTCAGCTTACTCTGTATTCTTATACCCAGCTCATCTCTCTGGCGCTAATTTACTTGGGCAATGGTCTTCCACTACCATCGGTTGAGGTCCTGTGCTACTTATATAGTCTTAGGTGTGCGAGCGCGTCAGATGGGCTCTATTACCTCTAGCTCGGCCGATGATGCATAAGAAGATCCTGCCACAAGGGGATGCTACAGGAAAGTCTAATGTAGGGCATTATAAAACCTGTTGGTTTTACATCTCATGCCCCTCCTTGTGCGATCTCAAAAATTTTAGATTTGTCCTTACTCTTGGTGAGCAAACTAAGGATGTGCGAGTTTAATGATTTGTTCACATTTGTTTCTGATTCTAACTTTTGTCTCATTTCACAGACGGGATTGACTGGACGCCAACTCTTCAAGCTAAGGAGCTAGGAGTGCTAGATCAATTCATTGCCTTGAACAATCTCCAAAATGACTTCCATTTTGATGAGCACCTCCTTTGCTTCCACAAGCTTGCTCTGGCCCAAGGCATTAAGCTCACTAGAGAGATAGGAATTCGTCAGGTGACAGAGGTTGGTCCAGCCAATTTCAAGGACTACGAGAAAATAATGGAACTTATTATCTAGACACCACCATTTGACAACGAGGAAACCTTATTGGCTCTCAATGCCATCATAGCTCCTATTGTTGAAAGCCAACCGTCGGCTTCAGCAATTGCTCCTTCGCAAGGGTCGGTTCCTGCTTCTCAGCCCAAGGCGGTAACCGCAATCGAGGTCACCACCCCCTCTGAGCCCTCTGCTAAAAGACGAAGAATAGAGAAGGGGAAAAAGAAAGTCACTCCCGAAAGCGAGCTACTCCAATGCCAAAGTCATGGAGCCGCCTGCTAAACCTAGCTCCAAGACGAAGGAGTACGCTGAAGTCCTTATGGATAACATTGACACAATTTTGGGAGCTCACAACAAGATTCAGGTGTTGGAGTCTTAGGAGTTCTCCCTTGGGAGATTGGTGGGCTATGCAACTCGTCACGGCTTGGTGGTATGTAGGGTCTTTTTATTCCGGTTCTCCTACTTACTTCGTAATCTGACTTGGCTCTAACTTTTCAAAATTTGCTGACAAAGATGAAAATGGACGAGGCACTCCAGGCCCATGATGAGGAGGAGAGCCTTGTGGATAAGCTAGTTTTTGCCTCCGTTGAGGTGCTAGAATGGAGGGAGAAGGTTAAGGATGCTGATTCTACCTTATCTCAGTAGTGGACAACAAGGCCGTCGCGGTGAATCTCGACCTAACAGCTAATGAACTGGCCAAAGTGAAGATTGATCTGAACTTATTCGTCCATTAGGCCGAGCAAGCAGCGAGGCTAGCTTAAGTCGTGGAACAACGGGTTGAGTCAACAAAGTAGCAAGCCAAGGCTGTTGAAAAGGAGTTAGAGGTGGTCAAGAGGGAAGTTGCTCTCGTGAAGGCAGAGTCCAAAACTTGTGCTGCCTTTTTTTCACCCTATAGGAGTGGCACCCGTAATTGGATTTCTCCTTTTTTGGCCAACAAGCTCTTGAGGCTATTGAATGTTCCAAGAAGAGGGCTACTAGGGCTAGCTCTTCTAAAAAAGGAGTAAACTCTGGTGCTAAAGTTTCTCTTGCTGAAGGTACTACCCAAAGGGAGGGTGACTCTTAGGTCATTGAAGCTGTTGACGCCCCAGTGGTGAATGTCCCTAATGCTCCTCCTCTTGGTCCTCAACCTCAAGAGGGCCCGACTCTTGATGCTCCAGCTTCTTAGGCCACGAGCTTTGTAATTTTGTGTTCCTTTTGAACTTTGTAATGAATTTTTAAACTTTGTATTAATTCTAATGAAGTAAGGACTAAATGAATTCTTATTTGCTTCTGCTCATTTCTCATGGTCAAACATGAGACTTGATAAACTTGTATAGGGATGAGTACGTAGTGAATTGCTTTAACTGATACTTCTCATATAATACACCACTTCTCGCGTAGGATTTTCTTGAGACTTTCATTCTATATACACAAAAATTCAAAGAATTATATGAATGTTTACACTTACCAAGTAATTTTTACAAATACTGGGGGCTTTATTGATAATAACGGTGAAGATGTTCGATGTTCCAGGCTCGGAGAAACTCTATCCCTTCCATGTTTGCCAAATGATAAGCTCCATTGCCAATAACTTTCTTAATAATGTATGGGCTCTCCCAGTTTGGCCCTAAGGTCCCTTCGCTGGCTTTGCCTGCTCCCGAAAAAACAAGACATAGAACAAGATCACCGAGCTTATAGCTCCGAGCTCACACCTTTCAGTTATAGTACCTCCCAACTCACTGTTGGTAGGTCGCAAGCTCTCTCCCTCGTCTCTTCTGTAAGATCTAGATTTGTGGCGAGCAGTTGATCATTGTCTTTTGGATTGAAGGTAATTCTTCACTGAGACACTATTTCAAGTTCTGCAGGAATCATTGCTTCGCACCCCTATACCATTGAGAAGGGGTTTTCTCATGTGGCATTGCACACCATGGTTCTATAACCCCACAGTACCTTTGGTAGTTCGTCTACTCATGCTCTCTTCTTGGCCTCCAACTTCAACTTCAAGATTCATTTGATAATCTTGTTGACGGCTTCAATTTGCCCATTGGCCTGCGGATGATTTACGACTGAGAAGCTTTTCATGATTTTGAGGTCATTGCAAAACTTCATGAATTGCTTGCTATTAAATTGGGTCCGTTATCAGTCACAATCTGCAAAGGGGCTCCAAATCTACAAATAATGTTGCTTCACATGAATCTTTCGATCTTTTCAAATGAGATCTCAACGAGTTCTTTTGCCCTCACCCACTTAGTGAAGTAATCTACAGCTACTACCGCGTGTTTGCAATTACCACATGCTGTTGGGAGTGGTCCAATTAGGTCCATGCCCCAAATCGCGAAGGGCCATGGACTAACCATCTGTCGCAAGTAGGCTGGTGGAACTCATGGGATCTTTGTGACCTTTGACATTTATCACACTTTCTGACAAGGTTGACAGCATCTTGCTTCATTGTGGGCTAGTAGAACCCTTGTCAGAGAGCTTTTTAAGCCAAAGATAGCCCCCTAGTGTGGTTTCCATAATGGCCTACGTGGATTTCCTCCAAAACGATGTTGTAGTCGTTGCCATCGATGCATCTTAAAAGTGGAGTTGTGAACCTTCTTCTATACAACATGTTATCATAGATGCAATATTTGGTTACTCGAGCTCGCAATCATCACGCCTCGAGCTTGTCTTCCAGTAGCTTGCCATCTTGTAGATAATCTAGGATCAAATTCATCCAAGAGCCTGGCGCTTTAGCAATTGTCATTATGACATCTTTCTACTCGATGCTCGGGGATGAAAGGACTTCAACTGGGAGTGCCCCCAAGAAGTCAACATCTTCAGTCGTAGCCAGGTGAGCTAAGGCATCAGCATGTATGTTTTAAGCTTGTGGTATTTGGTTGACTTTATATTGTTGGAAGGAACTTAGCGATTCTTGGATTTTTGGGAGATAACTAGCCATCTTCGACCCTTGGGTCTGGTATTCACCTTTCACATGATAGACAATGAGCTATGAGTTACTGAAGATCCTCAACCTTTCAACTCACACCTTCTTGGCCAATTGCAACCTGGCTAGCAGCTCTTCGTACTCAACCTCGTTGTTGGTAGCCTAGAAACCAAATCTCAATGCGCAAAGGATCTTATGTCCCTCTGGGCTAATGAGGACCACCCCTACTCTGGCCTTTTGATTACTTGACGACCTATCAATGTATAGTTCCCACCACGGAGCTTCTAAGATTTCTACCTCCTCTTACATGGGCCTTATGAATTCCGTGATGAAATCAGCTAGAGCCTGCC
Organism: Saraca asoca; assembly: GCA_026873985.1. NCBI lineage: Eukaryota > Viridiplantae > Streptophyta > Magnoliopsida > Fabales > Fabaceae > Saraca > Saraca asoca. The sequence continues at coordinate 23,315 of JANHAO010001326.1, forward strand.
CTTTGATCGTCGATCTAGGCTTATATTCAATATTGAACTGAGCAAGCTTGATAGCCCATTTGAGCAACTGACCTGATGCATCTGTCTTTTGCAAGACTTGCCTAAGCGGGACCTGTGTGAGAACCCTTACGTTGTGGACTTGGAAGTAGGGTCGCAGCTTTCTTGATGCAATGACCAGGCAGTAGGCGAGCTTCACCATAGGCGAGTACCTCATCTTGGCATCCAGCAATCTCTTGCTCACATAATAGATAGAGAACTGAGCTCTTCCCTCTTCTTGCATTAGGCCCGCGCTAAGGGCGTGTTGGGACACTCCTAGGTATATAATCAGCTTCTTGCCCTCCTTTGGCTTAGACAGGAGTGGAGCTTGTCTAAGATACCATTTAAGTTCTTAGAAGGCAACTTCACATTCTTGCATCCATTCAAACTTCTTCACCTTCTTCAGAATATCGAAGAAGGGGATGCATTTATCCATTGCCTTTGAGATGAATCTATTGAGCACAGCGACTTGGCCATTCAAGCTTTGCACATCTTTGGCTCTAGTAGAGGATCGCATGTCAAGGAGAGCCTTAATCTTTTCCAGATTTGCTTTGATCCCCCTGTTGTTCACCATGAAGCCGAGAAACTTTCTCGAAGCAACTCCGATTGTGCACTTATGCGAGTTTAGTTTCATCTGATACCTCCTTAGGATCTGGAACATTTCGTCCAAATCACGAACATGGTTGGCAAGCTATTTGGACTTCACCAACATGTCATCCATGTACAGCTCCATTGTTTTGCCGATTTGATCTTAGAACATCATGTTCACTAATCGCTGGTAAGTTGCCCCCGCATTTTTAAGCCCGAAAGGCATTACCTTATAGCAATATAGCCCGCAATCGATGATAAATAAGGTGTGCTCTTCATCCTACATGACCATTCGGATCTGATTATATCCCGAGTAAGCGTCCATGAAACTAAGGAGTTCATGTCCCGCTGGTGCGTCTACAAGTTAGTCGATCTTTGGTAAAAGGAAGCTGTCTTTTGGGCATGCTTTGTTCAAGTCAATGAAGTCAATGCATGCCCTCTACTTTCCATTTTTCTTTTTCACAAGGATGGGATTAGCCACCTAAGTGGGGTAGTAAGCTTCTCGAATAAACTTATTCACCAATAGCCTATCCACCTCTGCCTTCAGTGTAGTATAACATTTGGCAATCATTGGTCTTCTCTTTTGACAAACTAGCTTGTGTCAGGGGTCAATATTGAGCTTGTGTGACATAACCCCAGGGTCAATGCCCACCATATCTTCATGGTTCCAAGTAAAGACATCTAGATTGGCCTTGAGAAACTCGGCTAACTACACTTTCACGTCAGGTGGCAAGCTCTTCGCCAACTTAAGGCATCATTTTGCATCTGCTTCACTGACCTTCACCTTTTTGAGCTCTTCAACAAGACCAGTAGCTCGTTCAATATCCATCTTGTGAGGGTCGAGGTCATAGCTGACCCCCTTGGTGCTCATAGCTTGGGGTTCTTCTTTAGATACCACAAGTACCTTTTTTCCTTATGCCCTAAGCTTGACTGCATTCTCATAGTAGCGCCGGGTGATTTACTGCTCTCCCTACACACATCCGACTCCATTTGGGGTTGGGAATTTAATGGTAAGCATCCTAGTAGAAGCGATCACATCAAGGTCATTCATAATGGGTTGCCCCAGCACCACATTATAAGCCGAAGGATAGTTTATAATCGAGAAATCCGCCATAATAGTTGCTTGGTGGTCCAAGTCTCTTAGAGTGAGTGGGAGTTTAATCTATCCCACCGACACTATTCCATCTCCCGTAAAGCCGTAGAGGGGCTTGAGGGAAGGATTTAACTAGCTCATGCTCATGCCCATCTGGTCGAAACATCCTTTGTACATTATGTTGATGGAACTGCCTATTTTGACCATTATCTTCCTCACATCAACGTTGCCAATTTTGGCTCAAATGACTATCGCATCATTGTGAGGAGTGTGAATCCCTCGTGCATCTTCTTCCATAAATGTGATGCCATCCAAGGCTACTTTAGCTTTTTTTGAGTCTTTCACATTCCACATGACTCACAAGCAAGACACAGCCCACTACACGCACATAGCGGTCATGCGACCTATTCAAGGTGCTAGGGATGTGAAGTCCACCATGGATGGTAAATACGGTCCTCATTGAAGGCGTTTCCTCATGCTCTAGGGTCTACTAGTGCTAATGTTACTAAGGATGTAAGGGTCGTTGTCCTGAGGGTCTCACCACATAATCTATCAAACGACCTCTCTTGATGAGACCCTTGACGGTGTCTTTTAGCGCCCAGTAGTCTGAGGTATTGTGCCCAACTTTATTGTGGTAAGCACAAAACTTGTTTTGATCTCTTTGCCCGAGGGGAGCTTTTAGGGGTCTGGGTCTGCTGAAGTCCTTGTTATCCCTCTCGGTTGCGAAGATCTTGTTACGAGTTTCTAACAAAATAGTGTAACTGCTATAGCGACCTTGGTGCTAAGGCCGCCCATTCGTAGCCTTTTTCATGGTCTGACCTCCAGAGCTGTTCTTCTGGCCCTCTCCACTATTCCTACTACCAGTTCTCTTCTTGTTCTGGTTGGAGCCACTCACCTTCTTCTTCCGGTTAGGTTTTTTAGGCCAAAAGTTTCTTCCCACTGAATCTTTTTGGTAGCACATTCGTAAAACTCACCCAAACTCTTCATCAAAGACTTATATATGTCCTCATATAGCTTCCCATCCTTGCCAAGTCTGGCTGAGATAATTGAGAACACTCTTGTCCGATGGGTTTTCCACATTATTGACCTCGTGTTGGAATTGGGTAATGTAGTCTTTGAACGATTTGTCTTTCTACTGAAAAATTATAGCTAGGTGGTAAGACGGGGCAAGTTGTTTCTTCAATGCCTTATACTAGCTCAGAATCTCACTTGGCATTCCTCCCAACTATGAATGCTTCGGGCTGGGAGACTCCTAAACCACATTCGAGGCATTTCTCCAAGAGTGGTGGGAAAGACTCGGCACTTCACCAACAAGCTGGAGATTTGAAGGTCCATTTGGACATTAAATGCATCCAAATGGCTATATGGGTCGCTATCCCCATTATACAGTGGGATATTTGGGACCTTGAACCTACGAGGAAGGGGTTCTATTTAAATTTCTTTAGTGAACGGTGTCCTTTTCTAGTAAGAGTCTTGGCTACTTTGGGCCACAGGTCTTTTTTCTAGCTGCTTCACCCTATGAAGCAGTTCTTCAATCACCAGGTGTTGAGTCTCAAACCAATGACTGGTGCTCTGTCAACTCCTATCATCTCGCTAATCATGAGAATGGAGATCTAAGGTTTTGCGCCTCCAACTATGTTCATCGCCATGTGAGTAGCAGTCCAACCTACGCCCATGGTCAGTCTCATTAGAGCTTTCTTCTTGGTGCGAGCTCTCGCACCGCTGTTCGTTTCTTTCGTCTTCATGAACTCTATGGATCTCTGACCTTAGTTACGAATTGGACAGGTGAATGGAACCGGCTTGCTGATGTTCGACTCTAGCGGGCTCTTCATGCTGGGGCCCTGGCTATTGGGGTCCCCCCTCCGGTACAGTGACTTCAACTTGTCTTCGCACGCCCTAAGCTTGTGCCTAGGCCAATGCTCTAACCATGTTTGCCAGCTCCCTCATGGTATTTTCAAGAGCTTCTTGGTGCTGGTACCAAGTTTGGGCTCCGTTAACTTCAAAGTGACAAGTTGGTATGGAATGGGAGGTGCCATGCCAACTACAGCACCTATTGTGGGGATAGCAGAGTCCCGTTGAGGCTGTGCCTGACCTTCAAGCAGCAGTGGCTTTTGTGCTATTGATGGCTGTTCCTCTTGCCATTGTAGTAAAAACAGTTTGTCAAAAATGAAGAGAACACAATAGGGGCCCTTCTTCCAGTATCAAAATGTTGATGGCAAAATTTGGTCAATAAGTATGAGTCCGAAATCACCCTAAACTGCAAGCTAAAGACGTAGGTTAATGGAAAAGAAAGAAGAAAGAAAGGAGGAAGAATAGCAAACACCAGAAGCTTTTATTGTGGTTTGACTAAAGCTAATTCGGCCCCTATGTCCACAGTGGATTTATTAGCTTTGTGTGATGGTTCTTCTGTGTAACTCAACGGAGGTATTAGCTCTCTCACTATGTTACTATTCTGGCAGAGTGTGATTTATTAGCTTTGTGTGATGGTTCTTCCGTATAACTCAATGGAGATACAGTATTAGCTCTCTCATTATGTTACTATTCCGGCAAAGTGTCTGTATGCAGTTTTCACTATCTCTTTTACAGTGGTCTTCTCCCTATTTATAGAAGAGGGGAGGGTTACAAGTGTAATTTGACAAATAACAAAATGATTATCTCCGCCACATTGGGCAATAAATGCTTGGCGTCAGATTATAAATGCTGGGCAAATAACTGTCAGATTGTTGGGGGCTGATGTGTCAATTTTGGAGGCTGACCTGTTGTTTGGGAATGTGTGCCCCCAACTAATGACTAGGCTTCCATACTCGTGCTTAGCTCGCTATCTTAGTGACCTGGACTCGCATTAGGAGATCTGCTGGCCACAGGGACTGATCTCATCATTGGATCCATCTAGAGTGAGTCTGTTAAGAGATGGTTTGGGCGTTGTGTTCCATTCAACGAGCTGATGCCCTTCCTAGTGAGTCAGGTTCTCACTTCAACCACAACCTACACTCTAAGTTCACGGCTAGCGAGCTGATATCCCCGCTAAGTGACCTTAATTGTTGGGTGATTTGGACCCCTTTTTAACTGGGCTCGGCTTCTTACTGGACCTTGGCTAGTCCATTTTGCATTGTTTGGAAAATACCCATAACATGCATATTCTAAATTTCTATCAACTGATTGAGCAAGGAATAAGGATTGCTATGTCCAACTTTTTAGTGCTTAAGACCTAAGCAACAAATTCTCAGATAATTAGATTTATTGAAAAATCAACCATTTATACCTATCTAGAGTGCAATTTTTCAAGTATATATAAACAATATTGAAGTTTCACTCTAATTGAATATTCAAAATTTTCAAATAAAAGAAACCATAAATACATATTTTGAATTTCAAACAGCTAATAGAGCAAGTAAACTCGATCAAGAAAATAACATTAGAGCAATTAGACAGATAAGTTGAAAGAAAACACTGGTTATCAGGAAACTGAGAAACCTAGGAAATTGAAAAAAAAAATCTGTGCCAAGGAAAAAATAGTTATAAATCATACCCATAGGTCATGAAGAAACCAAGAAACATAATAAATTGAAAAGGAAATGGCCAAGTAAAGATATTCTTATAAATCATTCACCTAATGGTTCTAAGCTACCACAATGACAAAAGTTCTCCAAATTCAAGCATCTTTTTTAGTTAGTACTATGGACAACCAAGTGTTGCAGGTAAGAATAATATCTTGTCTCAATATCTTAGTGGAGGAGCTTGTCATACCAAATTTGGAATTTACCAACTGATTGGTTCAAAAAAAAAAAAAAAAGGTAGTCACAACCATAATGACTCACACAATGTTAATTTCTCTGTGATCTAGTCCCATGAGAGATATATGAAACAATGCAAAGAACATAGGGCTTAACAACTTCAAGCAATCCAAAGGAAATAAGAAAATACAAGTATAAAGAGGTATCTTAAAAGGAGAATTGACTCTAAAAATAAAGATGAAAACTACTAGAAAAAAAGAAAAAAAAGGATGGAGAAAGCCATCCAAGCCAGTTAATAGAAGAAGAAAAATAAATAAGTTAGACAGCATATGCTATTCATATTTATAATTGAAGTACTTACATTTTAGTCATCTAAGGTCTCTCCCTATTCTGTGTCAATATACATTTGATACAAGAACATGCCAGCTACCTTCTAAGGATTCCTGAAAAATATATAAGTTACACTTGGTAGCTTCCAACTTAAATAAATAAATTTAACTATTTTAGCTACACTGTACAAACCCAAAAAACAGCACATATACAAAAACCAATTGCATTACATTGTATAATAACTAGTGTTTTATTGTCCAACATAATGCATATCATCGAGGCATCAACATCTTGTGTTTCTTCTTTCTCATTCTTGTGTTGTACGAATGCCTAACTTGAGTTGAGAAATACCAATTCCTCCATGTCAAATTAAAACCAATGCAAGGAAGCCCAAAATTCAAGTTAGTGATCATACAACTAGAACAAAAACTTGAAAAAGTTGCATTTCATAGCAAAAGATTGAAACAATATGTATTTAAAGAAATGAGTTTAGTTTAAAGATTCTAGCCTTTCTTCTCACATCTCTTGACTCAAAGTGGGTTATTGACACTTATTTTGCCCAAATTAATACAAGTACAGAAGTACATGTAAGATTTTCAAATTCCTCAAGACATAGGAGATTTTGAAATTTCTCAAGCTGAGTTCTTCAACTGCCTTATTTACCAAAATGAACTCAATGATCATGCATGAGAAAAGAAAAGAACCACCATCCATTTACAAAAAAGAATTAAGTTATTGAAAAAAGGAAAGGAATTTAAGGATCATCTAGTACCAACAAGGTCAAGCAAAAATGATCAACTTTCAAAATTGCCATAAGAGACAATTTATCTGGCAACATTGCAACAAATATAAAATTGGAACATCAACTTCCTCATGATTTTGGGATGTGAGGTATTTCCATCAAAATAACTTAATTGATATAAATTAAACCTTCTTTCTGATTGAATTCTACCTCAATTTCAATTTTTATTTTGTTAAAAAAATAAAAATATATGGCACCAAGCAAACAAATTTAGACTCAATGAGGTCTTTCAAAGCTTGTAATGTGGCCTTGGCATCGGTTTTCTTAATTGAAGGGACAAAAGGCTCAAAACTTTATTATCTACCCAATCACCTTCTCCATTGTTCTTCAATGTCTACTTTCCACTAAGCTTATACACAAATATTCATTCACCAAAAGAGGATACTTAAAGGTTGTAACAGGGTCTTAGAGGGTAAACTTCTAGTTTATGATGGAAGGTTTATCAAGGCCCAAAATTTAATGTTGGGTTTCAATGAGAATCCTGATTTTTTTCATTTATTTCTTGCAATCATTTCCTCACACTTCCTTGTGCCTTCATTGTTTTTAATATTTGAGTACCACTTTCCTGCCAGATTTCATTTTTCCTAGCCTTTTCATGGCTATTTCCAATGGATGCTTCTTTTCTTTTTACTTTTTTCCCCTTCAAAAGCAATCTTGGTTTTTTTTCACTTTTCATTATCATTTCTAGCTTTATTTGGTTTTAACTTATTTTCCTCTTCTTGCTTTTTTTTTCAATACTTTTTCTTTTCATACTTCATTTCTATTTTCATTTTTTTTCTTTGTATGCTTCCTTTTTGTCTCCTTTTCTTCTTATAATTGCAAAAATTTCTCCTTTTCTCTTCATGCTTTCCATTTCACTCTTCTTTCCTTTCAAGTTTCCCTTCTATTTTCACTCTTTTCTATTCTTTCTTTTTCTCTCCTTTTCTTCTTGTACTTGAGGAAATTTCTTCATTGATTACCATAAACGAAGACCACTCTGTCATTCTAGATCCTCATTGTCCCACAAGTGTTAATCTTATCAAGGATAGAAAGGATATTAGACTTAAAAGGGTTGACAAATGATGGAAACTGTTTGGTAGTGAAAAAAGAAACATGATCCTCTTTCAAAATTTGAATAATAGTTGGAATAGAAAAAATGCCTCATATTTGTTTGTGGAGGTTATGTTTCATTTGCCTTTATTTATCTAGAAATTGAAGTCAAATCAGCATCATACTCAGATCCATCTTCATTCATATCAATTAAAGAAGTTCAAAGGTGACACCAACAATTTCTAGATATATTTACAATGAGATGACAATGATGATGATGAAGAGAGCATATAAGATGAAAGCAAATGGAAGAAAAGATCAATAAGAATGCAAATGGATATATTTATAGGGTGAATGGCAATTGTTACAAGGAGGAGGATAAATAAGGTGAAAGCAAATGGAAGAAAAGTTTAACAAGAATGCAAATGAGACAGCATGATCACTTCATAAATCATGTTAAATAAGATAAGGTCCAATATACAAGTTCTATTCACTTTGGACTTCACCTTAATAAAACATTGGCAAAACAAGCACTATCATTGAGGAAAAACTCAAGAACTCAAAATCTCCTTTTTTGCAAGTGAAGGATAATTAATTTACAGTGCCAGATAAAATTAGATAGCTCATTCATTAACCCCTTTTGCAGCCTAAACTACCTTATAGTATGCTTAAAAAATTGAATAGATTAATAGGTACAATTGAAACTTTCTTACTTTCACTTCTAAGGTGATATCTAAGCATATTTTGCAAGCATTAACAAAATTAAAAGTTATTTCCTACTCAAGCTTATTTGATTTTTTTTTAATTAAAAACTAGGCAACATAAAGCAATGTAGCCAATAAAAAGAAAATCTTAACCTGATTTTAGTAGATTTACACCATCCAGTCCTTCTACAATCTACAACTTTCATGATTCCAAGTCTCATCTCAACACTATAGTTGCTCATACCAACATTACTGCACCAAAAGATAGATATGTCAAAGCAAATTTTAAAAGACCAAGAAAATTAGAATTTATAAATCTAAATAAAAATAAAGCAAAAAAAAATATTTAATTTGAGTTTCCTTTTGTCACTTTCTACACATTGTCATTTTCTTTCATTTCCTCTCATTTTCTTCCCTTTCCTTTATTCCCTCTTTTTTCTTTTCTTTACTTTTTTATTTTTTCAATTGGTAAATATTCTACTTTCTTTTGTGTGATTTTGTCTTAACTTTAAATAGAAACTAAAATGTAAATGATAAAATGAGAGAAAAACTATGTAAAGTTCATCATAAAAAAATCTCAAAACTTGTCCACGATTCCCTCAAATCCAAAATAATACTTTGAAAGGCAAAATAAGTATTCAAAAATGATAAACATCAAAAACAGAAATTAGAAGGAAATAAATATATATGCATCCTAATACATCCTAAAGGTCTATCGTAAATGAGCATGAGGATATAGGCGATCATCAATACTATAACAAAAGGTTTAATGACAGTTACATCAAGTAGAAGATTGCATTCCATACGGAGAAAAGAAAGGAAAGCTACCCACCATTCCATCAGTTCATGGATCAAAAGGCATAAGTTTCCACCAATCCCAAACTAAAGAGGAAGCACACCAGAAAGAAAGAAAGAAAAGCTTGTATCATTCTCATCATACGTAGGATATTATATTCTAGGCCTTTTAGCTAAGGGGAAAAATTAGTCTATATGCAGAATGGAGAAAGCCAAAGGCCTGAGAATAGAATCTCTATTTTCTATTCTCTCTAAGCTGTGATTCCTAATATCATGTCTAACATTGCTACATTCTTCCGCAATTTAAGTTGAACACAACTTGGGATGCACACAAAAAAAAGCAAGCCATATTTACACAAAAGAATAACTCATAGAGTATCTAGTTTCAAATGGTGTTGATCTCAAATGTCAACGATATTGAAACGAGTACAATTAATTTTATACCACCTCGTCCCAGCATAGTATTGCAGATACATATTAAGAACGCAAGAAAGCATCAGGTCTTGCATTCTTAACTGATCTGAAAAATGAAAATAATATCAAGTAATGCTGGCCAACTGTAGTAAAACATCAGTTAAAGTTAAACCTTCATTTTGCCTACACAAAAAAGAGTCATTTCACCCCAATCCTATGATCAAACATTATTAAATAAGTAATTTGCATAATAAATCCAAAATTTTGGTTCTAAATTAGGTTAAAAAAATGTTGTGACATGCTAGCATGTAATAATATTGTTATAGGTATCTAAAAAATCACATAACTAGATAAAATGGAATGATTAATTAAGAGAAATTTAGTATTGACTTTTTACAAATAAAAAATTATATACTTTTCAAAAATTTTCGGACACAGATATCTTTTAAGTAAATTTCTGGTTTCACGACTGTGAGAATTTCATTCTGAGATACATAAATTTAATTTAGTAATTTAAGTTATGTCACTTCAAATTTAATTTTGATAAATATGTACGGAGTGTGAGGGGAAAAAAGAATTAGACATTGGTTTATGAAGTTTGTGAAAGAATTGTATATCATTGATTGGAAGCAGAAGAGTATATATATAGGAATTAGTTAACAGAAATCCCATACATTAAGGGATATGATAAGGCTGGTTAGTT
>JANHAO010001327.1:0-33557 GCA_026873985.1 Saraca asoca
AATTGTATTTTAATAATAAAATTAAAATTTGATAATTGTATTTTAAAACATATCCTGCTTTAGAACAGAGACATTATCTGAAATTTAGAATGCTTCGTGTAATAGATCTCATGTACCAAACCTTTAAAAATTAAAAATAAAAATAAAAAAACCCTCCTCAGTTAGAACTTCAGAAGTTTGAAGGTGCAACCTCCTAATTTCCAGACAGTCTTAAACAAATGAATTTTTACAATCATCCTCTCAGGGAATTAGCTGAACAATTCCATAGAAAATAATTTTGACATAGAAAAAGGCCAGGAAACAAAAAAGGATGAACAGCTACAATTTCTACTAAGGAACCAATTCATTCAAGCTTCAATTGTTGTAATGACGACCATAGTTTTTTGAATGAATGGATTAAGTCAATGGAATAGGGAATGGGGAATAGGGGACCTAGACAGTTACAACTCTTAGTTCGTCATCTTCATATCTAAGTATTGTTGAAGCTCAATAAATTAAAGGCCAAGGCTTTCTTCCTAACCTATTTTGTATAACTTCTACACAAGAATCATTCTTCTTCCTAACCAATTTTGGATAACTTCACAGACAACTGCACAAAGTAACAAAATCTGATTCAAACAGATTCCATCTACCTTCATTTATTTTGAAATATATATTCGGTTAAAGTCTGATTATTTTACATATACAATTATTAAAATGATTATAAATGATGATTTTAATAGTAGCAATATCCTAAATTAAATCCATATCAGTTGTAGTGTACCTGATGTACATTCAATACACACAACATGATAACTCAATAGGAAACTGAAAATTTCAAATAAAGAGTAATATACTGGCAATCATTATCTTAATTTATGATTTGATATCTAATAGCTTTTTTGTTAAAATTGGAGGAAAATCCAGAAACAATATACAAGGATACAAGTAAACATAAGAGGTTCGAGCTAGAGTACAATACAAATGAAACCATTCAAATCTTGCAATATAGCCACAAAAAATTTAAGTGCATCACCGACGAAGATTTTGAGATTAAAGCATACCTTGAATACAAGTAACACAGGGAGGAAGATAAAGCTCCACACGAAGGGAGAAGGAGGTCGAAGCAGGAGGAAGCACACCGGACTTGCTGGAGTTCGATCGACTGAAGAAAGGTAGATAGCGAAGAAGAAAACACTGGGAGAGAGAGGGAGAGCCGGAGCGAGAGAGAGAGAGAGGAAAAAAGCTAGGTTAAAAATCAACTGAACCTTCTAGAGAAGATAGGAAAAAGGAGGGGGGCCGGTGACCCGCTACTAGCTGGGCCGATTTCCCCAAAAAATCCAAAATTGGCCCCATACTTTGTATAAATTCAAAACCTACCCATCAAAATCAATAACCTTTCAATTTAGTCCCTGAAAAAGTTTTTCATTTTAGTCCTCCATTTCATTTTGCAAATTGCGACCAAAAAATTTGATTGCTAATGGTTCAAGATCTAATATGGCCATCGAAATATTCGATTGCAAATATTTTTCCCAAAAAAAAATTAAAATTTTCACTGTTTGCCACCACATAGCGACCGAATAGCGACCAAAATTTTTGCCATCGAAATATTTGGTCACTAAACCACAAAAAAATTTTCAATTTTTCTTAGCCATTCAGTCGCAAAGCATTCGCAATTCGATCACAATTAGTGACCAAAAAAATTCAATCACTATTTTCGGTCATCAAATTCCTTTTTTATTTTGTAGTGTTAGGTTCAAGATACCATTTTTTACCCTACTAGATTAATCTTGATAAGATTTAAAATATAGTTATACTAATCATCCTTCTTACTTATCATTCAGATTATGATAATTATGCTCAAAATTACATTTATGTGGCCATAAAGCTAGCTAGACTGAACTAGACTAGTTATAGCAAGTTTACAATCACAAATCTCTTTCAAGTGTCTACAAATTCCTCATACAACAATAATCCAGAATTTCCAAAAAGTTGTAAAATATAATTAAGCCTCCCAAAACAATATCGATCTCCTCAAGATGACTCAACCATAATCCAAGCTTAACATAAAATAGCTTAGGACTCTTAGAGTAATAAATATATGGGATTGTTACTTAAAAACTAGTTAGATTCGACTTAATCAATTTTACTCAATTTGCGTAACCTTTCTTGAATACTATTTTCCTTAAACTAATCAATATATATGTTAATTCCCAATTATTCATGCATTTATTTGTCCTTCTTTAAACTCACCTAACAACCTTTCCTTAAGAATCCAATTTCACTCTTTACATCACATATAACATGACCAACACAAACATTTTAGATTACAAGCATTCTGCCACATATCTATGACAATTCTACTATACACAAGTGCTATCCACACATATACAATCTAACCTACAACCTCACACAGTCACAAAAATAATAAAAGAAGTTCCAATCATCTATCATATTCACTCAAATAGTTTCTTTTCCCAAGTTCCACTTCAAAGATTTGCCAAAGCATAAAAGAGTCTACCTAAATAAAATGTGATATGTAATTAAGTTTCAACAAACCTATATCAACCCCTATCACATACTAATTTTAAAATTTCTCAAATCCATTGTCAATTTGTTCATTTTTATCCTTAAAAAAAATATCCAATGTTATCTAACTATCATTCCAACTATTGAAGTCCCCTTAGTTCAGCCAGCTAAGCTTGAAATTCCTACCTCAAAGTTTTAATAAATTAATGAGAATTTGTTGTTGTTATAGTTACTTCAACTAGAATTCAACACAACCATGATTTGACCAAAGAACAAATTAGCACTATAATCCCAACTAAGGTTTTGCATATATCATTAGGAAAAAATTTTCAAAGTGAGGCAAGGATGTTTTTACTTATACCTAAAGTCACAATTTCACCTTAAATTGTTGTCTAGCTACACACAAATTCAAAATTTTCTAATTTTAGGAATTAGAGTTTTTAGTGAATTAACTTGGAAACCCAGAGGATTATTGTTTAGCATCTAATAGGAGTTAAGAGAGAGCTTACCTAGATCAAAAAGGGCTGAGATAACCTCAACTTGAGCTAAGATACAAGGCATCGTGGCTTGGGGAAAAAAAGGCCAAATAGAGGAGCAGCATAGCTGTGAGCCTCATAACAACTACAACTAGTCGACCCACCATTGCTACATGTTGTTAGACAGGGTTGTGTGATTGTTGTTGTTTGGCAATGGAGGTTGGGCGTTAGTCACTCCTATTGTGAAAGTGTCGAAGGTGATTCGAAATATGTCTCCATTGAGCTATTTTCTTTTGTGAAGAGGAGTAGCTTAGCTAAATTAGTTTCATGAGGAACATAGGGATTTAAAAGCTATTATAATAAAAAGGTTTCACTATGAGAAAGAAAAGTTTTCTATGTTTATTTTTTTACTATAACCATAAAATAGAATACCTAAAATAAAAATTATTAAAGTCACAAAATCAAGCCACTTTTACTAGTCAATCTAATAAGATATATAGCCTTACAAATTAAAGGTACAGACTTAATTAAGTCATAAGTAACAAATCATTTGTTTAATATACCAAAATGTTTGATATCAAAAATCTAGTTTGTATAAAATAAATAAGCTATAACTCATATATCAAACTAAATTCTTCAAGCACATTTTTTGAAGTTATAATTAAATATAAACAATACAACATTTATGAAAGCTTAAAATTTATATATAATTACCAAATATTTTATAAAAAGAATTTCACTGATGCTTTGGACATTACAAAGAAGAGTTAATATGCGTTGGATATTTTAGTTTTAAACCAACTTGGGTGTATTTTATTTGTTTTATCTTATTTCATAGAAAACCTAAAGTTTAACAACCAATTTGCAAATTGAAACTTCTTGGCAATATTCTCTAATACTATACATAATTTGGAGCCCATTACTTAGGTTCCATGTAGAAAATGATAGAATTTACTAAGCTGTTCTATAGAAAATCTTAATTTTTTTTTATTAAATTCTTATTGAAATCCTCTTTTGCTATCTTGAGTACAATATAAGCTACACTTGAAAATAAAATGGAAATACATAAGAAAACACCTTAACCATTCATGTAGTCTTCGTTACGAAAATCATCTATAACTGTTAGTATAAGTTTCTTTAGCCTTAGGAATATTAGCAATTCTAAATTCATCCATTGAACATTACAGTGGGTGATAGAATATCTTCTATTGCCCCAGCTTATGGTATTAATATGTTTTTACTCTGCCTAATTCTTTTCTTTACTCCAGAAAATGAAGGATTCAAAACAATGCTAATAGTAATAGTTAGTCATAGTTAGAGTAGCAACAAATAGGCAGAGCTTTCTTTGCAATCCTTTGATGTATAGAGTGATTAGCATGGAAATACACTCAATAATTTTCATAGTATGAAATCATCAACAAAAATAATCAATGTTGGTGTTCTAAAATTAAAATCAATACCATTTAGAACAAGAGGGCAAAATCTATAAACAAAAAAGTATGGAATCTACTTTTAAAAATGAAGCTTTAAATGGAAGAAGACTAATCAAATAGAAAATTGCAATCTTTTGAATCAAAATATATAGACTTGACCCTAAAAGGTGTCACCTTAAGCATAAAGCAAATAGAATCGTAAAGAAGAATGATTTGATCCTTGGGAATAACAATGCAAAGTTGATGGTGAACTCATGGACTTGGCTTGTTATGGGGAAAAGTTAAGGTAGGAAGATTAATGAAAGTTAAAACTATTTTTGATGGCCTGTACATAAATGTGACACCTGTTATACTATGTTGGTTTCAAAAAACCAATAAAAAGATAACATAAATTAGTAAGTACATTTGTTAAACTTTGTGTTATTTGTGATGGTCATTAAGTAGACATAAATTATGTTTTAGTATTGTAAATGAAATGTATAAGTTAAAGTGTTTTAAAATTTTCTATTGAGGAAAAAATGCTATATGTGTAAAAAAATTTCACACTACACATTGTTTTCTCTTTCTCTCTTTTTTCCTTTTTTTTCTTTTTTGTATATTTTTATTTTCTTCTTTTCATGGTTACTTTTTCCTCTTAGACATTTGCTTTTGCTTTCTTTCTTTCAGATTGCTACTCTGCTTCTTCATCTTTGCATTGTAAATAGAGGAGCCAGGGGATTAGATAACCCCAACATCTCTTTAGCGGACCTGCATCCACTTAGCCTTGCTGGAGCTATTCGCCTTCATCAACCTCACTTGTTATCTGTCATTCTGTCATCAGCAAGCCATCAGAGTCTCCTGCTTTCCTCACTATTGTATATCTATCAGGGAACTCCTATAACCGATGAACTTATTTTGGCCAAGCTCCTCCCTACATCATTGTCTTTTCCTAGCTACATAACCTTGCTAGCCATGATTTGCTTTGCTGCTTCAACTGATCAACTAGACTCATCTTATTCGAACCAGAGCTTGAATGTTTGAGGTAGCTGACAACTTGCTATAATTCGTGGCTGAAGACTGTAATAAGATTGGTTCCCCTCTTTCCCTTGCTCAACTAATAATGCTAGCCTAAAAATCCCAACACTGTGTCAAACTATTAAGCATATTTTTACTCCAAACTTTATTTTCTTTTGTTTTTAAATGAGATTTAAGTAATTAAGAAGGTTTTATTTGAAATTAGAAATTGTTTTAGGAGATGATTGATGATCAAAGGTAGTAAAGTTTTGGTGAGCTTGTTGGATAGGCTATTTTTGGAAAGTTGAGATTTAATATATAATTTGAAGTTATCTTGCTACCTTTAAAGGTAAGTGGATAATTTAGTTCTTTTTCTTTCTATGCTTGTTATGAAAAAGCTTATTTTAACTACTATGTTGAACTTCAGAATTATAATGTATCATGATTCCAAATTAATAATTTTTACTAGTTACTCATATTTGGAAGTGAAATTATATGTTGTAGTAAATTGTATGTGCATTACATATTTGGAAATTTTGCTATATTGAAGTAATGGGTTGTTTGAAATTTTTGGAAAATGCACTCCATGAAATTGTTAAATGAATTGCCAAATGATTCAATGTATGAATTTATTAGAAATGATTCATTTGTCTCTTATTTATGAATATTGTTTTACAACATAGCAAAGTCTTGAATTTGATTGTGAAATGGTAATTTGGATCCTTGGAGAATTTCTCTAGAAAACCTTTAAGTGCACTTGTGAATAGAATTAAATTGAGGAATGAAACTAGTTGAGGAATAAGGGGAGAATAACTATTAGAGGGGTAAGGTGAATGATGATGACTGAATACTATTAGGTAAGGTTGTTTATAGGAACTCATCATTGGATCCTTATTGTGTATTGAAATTTGTATTTCCATGATACATGTATATTTGTGAAGTAAATAATATTTTAGTTATTTTCCATATTGATGAGTACATTTGAGATTTTATGTTATGTTTTTTATTATATATGTTTGAGAAAACATTAAAGTGTAGAAATGTGATCCCTTCTAGTTTAACATCCATAGTAGATTTAAACCTTGTTTTTATGATATTTATTAAAGTTGATTTCTTTGATTGTTTGAATGTTTGTATCTAATGAGTTATGTTTTAATTTTAAGGTTTTGAGATTAAAATTATTAAATTGCAAGATGTTTCATAAATGAAGACATATATATGGTTATCTTCGTTTTTATTAAATATAATTGTGATTAGTCTCAATTCTTAGTGAATTATTCACTCACTAAGTTTCTAATAAACTCATTCCATTTAAATCTATCTTTTAGGGACTAAGGCTACTCCTGTTGTCCCTTCGCACCCACTTGGACTAAAGCCTGCTCTGTGACTGGCTAGGCTACATATGCGGAGCATGGAGGCATTTTGTTGAAAATATTTTGGCAATTAGATAGGTTGAGTCTTCTCATGTACACATGTGGGTATTGACAAATGGATTGTGTATGCTAATGTATATGGGCATTGTATTGCATTTTGTTTGTTTATACAAGTCTTGAGTAGGGTGTGTAGCCCTCAACTGTTGTATTCGCCTATAGCCTAGAGTTTGGAAAATAAGGGTGACTTTACCAAATTTTTGTTAGAAATATGATGAATAATTTTCATAAATGCGTCAATGTTGTTTTTACTCATCTTTCTTATCTTGTATGGTTTTCAATTATCAAGTTACTTTCCATATAGGAAAACATGTAGCATCAAGAGTTTTATTGCATGGTTTAGGCTGATATGAAGCCACCCATAGGTGAGTTTCTATGTCGATTATGTGTCGAGAATCATCGTATAACATTAAATCATTTTAAAAAATCATTATATATGTAAATGACACTAACACACAGTTAAAAATAATAATATGTAAAATTAGCATTACATCTGATTACACAAACACATCATTAATAGCCAACTTAACTATCCATAAAAGAAAACCATATATTTCAATATAAAGATGGGTATAAATAAATGTCACAATTAATGCCTTTGATCAGCAACCAATTGTGGCCTTTACAAAATATGTATTGCAAAAAGAGTTTTCTTGTAATGGTAGCATTGTGGAACTTCAAGAATTGAAGAACTTCTCCTTAGCACAAAATGAATTTAAAGGACATATCCCTAAATCTTCAAGTAAATTGATAAGTATGAAATTTCTTGACATATTAGAAAGCAACTTATTTGGTGTTATTTTATGTCAATAGAGGCTCTTGCTTATTTGAAGTCATTTCATGTGTCATTCAATAACATGGAAGGAGAAGTTTGCATGAATGTTCCCTTTTCAAACTTCTCTACTCAATCATTCATGAGAAACAAAGACTTATGTGGTGCTCCATAATTTTGATTACCTAATGTAAAGTTGCCATATTATCCAAGCAATTCGCTAAACCTAAATGTTTTTAAAAACCAAACTAAAAAATGAAGTGGAAATGCCATTGGATCATGATTTGATTGGTTGAACCAATTAAACCCATGGTGAACTAGATGATGTCATAAATATAAATTTATATAAATTAAATAATATGTAACCTATACTATAAATATAAGCTCATATTTTATATAAAAAGATAAAAAAAGAAGAAATTAAGTAAACTAATGAGTTTTTAGTCAATTACGTGTTACATTTCTTCTTCTTCTTTTTTTTGTTAGTTTTTGGTTACATATAAGTTTATTAGACCAAGCCAATCCAAAAAAAGGTTTAAAAGCAAAAAAAAAAAAAAAGAAGAAGAAGAAGAAGAAATCTGATTGGTTTTCTTGGTTTTCTCAATTTTTGTTGGTTTAGACCAATTTAAACTGGTTTGATTGCTAAAATGGCTTTTTAGGTCAACTCGAACCAAAAAGCATAACGGTTAGCGGTCAAATCAATCGAAGTATTTGGTTTGATTTTCAAAATAATGGTTGAAATATGTTTTACTAGTAGAAGTAGCCATAGTGCTTTTATTGACATTCATATATGTACTTTTCAAATGCTACCAAAATGACAAGAAGCCATCAGTTAAAAAGCAAATGCAATATAGGCTATATGGAGAAAATTTTCATATGATGAGCTCCAACACACAACTGATAGGTTTGTTGATGAATTTACTTGGTATATGGAGCTTTGGGAAAGTATATAAAGGAATACTTTTAGATGGCATGAATATCATTGTAAAAGTTTTAACTTAGAACTAAAAGGAGCACTTAAGAGTTTTAATGTAGAATGTCAAGTGTTTTGCAATGTTTGCTATCAAAATTTTGCAAAAATCATTAGCAGTTGTAGTAACATTGGCTTCAAGGCATTGGTTTTAAGCTACATGTCTAATGGCAATTTGGAGACATGGTTATATACTTATAATCACTACTTATCTATAATTCAAAGGTTAAATAGAATGATAGATGTTGCAGTTGCATTACATTATTTGCATTATGGATGTGAAATACCTATTGTCAATGTGTTGCTAGAAGAAGGCAAGGTAGAACATAAGACTGATTGTAGCAGTTGTGCATTAGCCAAAGCTAAAATCCTATTAAGAAGAAGTCTTGGCATGCTTTCCAATCTAAAAACCGTAATCCAAGGTAAATTGGCCAAATCAAATGTGTTTTTGAACTCTTGTGTTATTTGTATGTTTTACATTAAATTTAGTTCATTTAAGTTGTCTACTCCATAATAATTATAATAATGCATCTAAGCTTAGGGTCAAAGGCTAGAGTTTATACTAGAGATAAACTCCTAAGTCAAATTCCATATGATTAAGGGAGTAGGATTCTACCTTTCAGGCTCCTTTTTCATCTAAAATGATATTTTTGAAAACCATCCTATATGTATTTTGATTGTTAGAAATTGGAACTATGATTAGGAGATGTAGTCCATAAAATTAGGCCCAAATTAATATAGTAAAAAATGACAAACTGTTATAAGACCTAAATAGGTCATGAGGTTATGGATTGGACAAGGAATAGATATGGAATGTATGAACTGATGAACTTAGGTTTTGGCTGAAATTATTATGGGAACTATAGATGTTGGATAGAATTTAGGAAAACTATTTTCCTACGCAACTATATGAATGTATGATTGACTAGATGTATGATGTTGGTTTTGACAAGGGAATGTGATAATGGTTTGAGTTGTGAAAATCTCAGCTTTGTATATGCAACATGTCACACCCTAACTTAAGGTGCAACTAGCATAGGAAGACATTTAGTGAAGACTTCCTACAAGCTTGACACACACTTTTACAATGTATAATTCTCATTATTTTAAGAAAAATGATCACTAAAAGTCTATTCAAAATGTTTGAAATTCTGTTTCATTAAAAGAAAAGGTTTTAACAAAATTTCATCAAAAGATATTAACAATACTCTTAAAGCACAAGATACTAAATACTTGAAATTAAGATTAGAAATTCTAAACAAGTCATAGTACATGAAAATAGTTAGATATTTTAAAAACTTACATGTATCATGAAATATCCAATATAAATTCCATGTAACATAGGATCCAAAGTGGAATTCCCATGGACAACCTTACCTAATAATATTTAATCACCATCATTCACCTTATCCTTCTAGCAATTATTCTCCCTTGATTCCTCCACTAGTTTTATTTCTTGGTTCAATTCTATTCACAAGAGCATTTGAAGGTTTTCTAAGGAGTTCCTCAAGGATCCAAAATTTGTAGTTTCACATGTAATTAACAATCAAATAATTTCATAAAGCAATATCAATTCATGGAAAATAATCATTTCAAAAGTCACAAGCTTTGCAATTCAACCATCAAATTCATGGTTTGTTTGTCAAATCAATACATTCATCCTTTTTCTTTTCACATTTATGACATTCATGGAATTTGCTTCAAAACATACTATTACATCTAGTATAAAAATATTAATAAAGATTCTATTAATTTTAATTGTAGAATTTCAAAGATTTCAATATCAAAAATAATTAAAATTAAATTTATATAATGTGTACATCAAATAAATGAGTAAGCTATTCACAAAAGTCAAGTAATGAATTTTCTCCATAAAACACATTCACTTATAAACATTGGGATTTAAGATCTTACCTTTCATGTAAAAACATTTGGCAAATTAAATCAACTCAATAATTTGGAAAGAACTTTCAACATCCAACATGTACGCAAAGTATGACATATAGTGCAAAATCTCCATATTTTTTAACTTATTCAAAAGTAACCTTTAATACTTTGAGATTGTCTGATAAATAAAGTAAAACATTCAAAAACTATAAATAATTTATCTCATAGTATAACATAGGTAAAAGAAAAGCGAATTTTCCATTCACTATTTCTAAGCTCATTATGCTTAGTTCAAAGCTTTCACATTTGTTAGTCCAAATCTTCAATTGTGCATTCCAACTATAAGACTTGGGTGGCCCATTCATGGAATCCATGAGCTTACAAACCTAGTTATATAAGACCATACTTTCAATTTCACATTACAACAGAGGTACTATTCCTAACATAGCTTGAAACATAAAATAATTTGCATACAACTCTTAATGCCTAATGCCTAACACTTAACATAAAACTATAAGACCACAAGTTGCAACTAAAATTTTTAATTGACTTAACCATAAAGCTAGTTAGGCAAAACTAGACTCGCCTTGATAGATTTTCACTTACAATTTGCCTAAAAGAAGCCTCCCATTTACCCCAACTCACTAAAGACCAAAAGGACACTAAAACACCTTCAACATTATCTTGAGACTAATCCTATAAAGCATTTAAATTCCACAACAACAATGACCCAAAGTCCCCCAATTGTAATTATTCTGAAATATTTAATTTTTTTCTTAATTAACTAATTTAATTCCCAACGTGACTCAATCTTACCCAAATTGGTTTAGCAATAATCTAATTAAAGGTAAAATAGATTAAGACTTTTGTAGCAATATAAAAGTGCAAGTTTCTTTTACTTTAATAGTTGATTAAGAATATGCTTGCTAAAAGAAATTACTAAATTTACAACATCTTCTTGAGTCTAAATTTCTATCAATTTCTCCATCCCATTTTTAATTCTTGAATAACTTGATTAGTTCTTACATGAATCCAAACATTGCCTACCAAAATTATTTAATTTGTTATCATTCTAACACTTATGTCCTAATTCTTGCAAATCAACTTCCCCTGCAATTATGAACTAAACTAACCATATCATTTAAAATCAACATCACTAGAAGTAGGCAAAAATTTTACCTCAAGAACAACCCATTCGGGTCTCTCAAGGAAGAAGACCAAACTTAGTTGGGTTTCAACCTAACTTGTAGCCAATGACCCTTCACTGTAGCGAACACTCAATTGGTGGTGAGGTCAAACAAACTTGATGGCTAAGCACCAGAAGAAGCCTAATTTATGGCTGGTTAGTGTTGAAACATGATTCCAACAAGCATGGTTCACAACTTGGAGTTGAGGCTGATATAAGGCAAGACAGTGACTTCTTCCACAACTAAGTTTACGGCTGAATCTCAAATGAGTGCAGGCAACCTGGTGTTCACAAGGCCAGATGGAAGACAATGAAATGAACAAGCCATGATCAGACTCTGGCTTGGCTCACTTCTACTACTCTATTTCGATCAAGAACAAAGGACATGAGTTGTTTGTAGTAACAATCCCAATTGATAAGGCTAGCATGTATGAATTGGAGGAAGGGAAGAAATGAAATGCTGGTTGGCTTGGAGCAAGCTGAGCTTGTCCAAGAAAATTAATAAAGGAGTTGAAGATGGTGAAGAAATGAGGGGTTAGGGATTGGGAATTTTAGGGAAAAAGGGGGAAGTGTTGTCTCAAGATAGAGTGTGAGGGTTTTTAAAAGAAAGAATAGATTGCCATTCGTATAAGTATTTTAGATGCACACGTACCCAAAATTATTACAATAATAAATTAAGTATGCTCTAATTAAATTTAATGTTTAATTTAATTAATTCTATTTCTTATGGCAAATGTTTAGTATCCAATCTTCAATTTATACCAAATAAATACAACAATAATAGCAATAACAACAACAACAACAACAGCAATAATAATAATAATAATAATGTATCCAATAAAATTCTTTAAGCATATTTTCTGAAATTTTGAAATTTTAATTTCATTTATTAAATCTCCAAACTTTACATATAAACATCAAATATTACACAAAAGGATTTTTAATTGTCCTACGCATTGCAATACATGCACGAATGTTAGAAATACATTGAATGTTATTAAAAATCAAATTTTGTGTCTTTTAACATATGTTTGTTATACTTCCAAGATTTGATTTCTATAAATGTTTATTCAAACTATGTTGAAGAAAATTAATTTATATTATTTGCTTTCCTAAAGGCAATAAAATTAATGTTTTTAAGCACCATGTATTTATTTACATTGCTTCATTGTCCTTACTTAGCTAAATATTATTCTTATACTATAAGTTATGATTGATTATAAAAGATTAAAGTTTTCTATTGCAAGATATGTGTTACAAATAACCCCACTACAATAGCATATAATATGCATTGTGAAGGATAGGGGTGAGATGAGGCTACACATATATTAGTTATCATTCAGTTAAGGTTAGTTAAGAAGGCTCAATATATGAAGAAAAGGAAAGTAAGATAAAGAAATGTGCATGTGAATTGGCAAGGGATAGTGGAGGACTTACATGCACTAGGAGATGTAAATGTGGTCTCCTATACAATAAGGGATTACAAGATTGATGGTTTCCCATATAATAAGAGGTTATGGAATAGAAGGTCTCCCATATAATAAGGGATTATGGGAGAGATGATCTCTGATGCGATAGGAAGTTATGGGATAGATGGTCACTCTTGTGATAAGGGGTCATGAGATATGGTGTATTAAGATATGAATAGTTATGAAAGGTCCTAGAAGGCAAGTTAAAGTTAAATTTAAGTTAAAGTTATATAGACACCACTCTTCTAGTATTCCTTCCTATTAAAATAATTATGAAAGAAAACTTGACACAGTAATCAAATATCACTTTTCAAAGTATAAAGATATGATATTTACGTGGTCATCATATATGACTTAGTAAAGAAAGTATAATGTTTCTAGTTATGTTATGCTTATGATGTGATAGAAGAGTCGTAAGGTTAAGGATAGACAGTAAGCTTGAAAGATTAGACACAAAAAATTTGGAGATAATTGTGAACTTAGTTTCAAAAAGTATATTTAAAATATGTTTTCCATTACATAGATATTATATGTATATTTGTACTTATATTTACAAGTATGATTAAAAGGATTTTCCATCCAAAGTTAGGTTTTCCTTTCCATTCACTGAGTATTCATACTCACCCTATTTGTTAACATTCTTCAAGCTAAATAATTTAAAAGAAGTTATCAAAATAAGGATATATTTCAAAGTTTGCATGTGAATGAAATTAGGTACGTGGTTCCTTTGATTTGCTTTAGTGGGTAGTGTCCGTCTATCTAGACATGGGATCCTTAGTCAAGGAAATGATGTTTACAAAAGATTTGATTTAAAATTTTTAGAAATTTTTTATTCAAAATCGTTTTTAGTATAATTTTGCATTTCATGATATTTAGAAACATGATTTGGATAGAGTTTATTTTCAAATCCAAGGGTTGTTCAACATATACCTCTTCCATAATCAAACCATTCAAGAAAGCACTTTTAACATCCAATTGATAAAGTTTGAATCTCATAATGCAAGTGTATGCTAATAACATTCTTATAAGCTTTAATCTTGCTACAGGTGCATAAGTTTCATTAAAAACAATGCCTTCCTCTTCGTTGTAGCCTTTAGCAACCAATCAAGCTTTATTTCTTACTATAATGCCATTCTTGTAAACCTTGTTCCTAAAAATCCATTTAGTTCCTACAATTGTATAATAATCAAGTCCTAACACTAGATCGCAAACTTGTTCTCTTTCAAATTGGTTTAATTCTTCTTGCAATGCCAAGATCTAATGTTCATCATTTGTAACTTCATGAATGGTTTTAGGTTCAAATTGAGAGAGGAAAGCTAAATGATCACAAATATTTCTCAATGTACTATTTGTGACCCTTTGTGTCATGTCACTAATCATTTGCTCCTTTGGGTACCTTTTGATTATTTTCCAAGCTCTTTGACAGTGGTGACATAGCTTTTCATCAAGTTTGACCAAGGAAGAAGCTTCATCATCTTCCTTATCCTCTTTGTCTCCTTCTTCCTCAACTTTTTTTTGTTGCTTATTTGACTCTTTTTGAGGAAGCCATGAGTCCACTTGCTCATCGTTATCATTATTTCTATGAACACTTGAAGTATACTTATCAAATACAACATAGATGGATTTTTTTATTTGTAAAGTTCTCTTGTTATACACTCAAAATAACCAATGAACAATATTTCATTAGATTTTGCATCAAATTTATCTACATTGGCTTTACCATTATTATGCACAAAACTTTTACAACCAAAAATGTGAAAATGTGATACATTAGGTTTTCTTCCAAACTATAGTTCATAAGGGGTTTTCTTATGAATTGGCCTTATCAAGGCACAATTTATAATATATCACATGGCATTGACCACATTTGCCCAAAATGACTTTGAAAAGATACTGTCACTAAGCATGGTCCTAGCCATTTCTTCTAGGCATCTATTCTTCCTTTCAACAACTCCATTTTGTTAAGGGGTTCTAAGTGCAAAGAAATTATGACCTATCCTATTCTTAATCCAGTAGCAAGTAAAATCATGATTATCAAATTCTCCACCATGACGCTTCAAATACTTATTATAGTTTATCCTTTCTCATTTTTGATAAACTTAGCAAGCTTCCTAAAAGCTTGAAAAGTGTCACTCAATTGAGTAAGAAACAATGTTCATGTGTACCTTGAATATTCATCAACAATCATAAGCATGTAGTAGTTAAGACAACAACTGTTAACTCTTGATTGACCAATCAAGCTCATGTGAAGTAATTAAAGTAGCCTTAATGTAAAAAAAATTTTTTTTTTTGGTTTAAAAGATTATTTTACTTGCTTACCCTTTTGGCATATATCACAAATCTTATTTGTGTTGCAATTAAGTTTAGGCAAACTAACAACCAATCATTTTTAGAAAATTTTTCAATTAAATCCATACTTGCAAGCATAAGTCTTTCATGCTAAATCCAAGAGTCAGCATTCAACCTAACCAAACACTCAAAATTAATATTTAGCTCATTATCAATATCAATCATATACATGTCGTTAAACCTTTTGCCAATTGACTTAATTTTCTTATCATTCAGGTTTTTAACTATGCAATGAGTGGAGTCAAAAGTAACCTTATTTCCTTTTGTCAAAAAATTGACTAATGTTAAGCAAATTATGCTTGAGACCTTTAACCAACAAAACATTTTCAATATAAGAATTTGGATTTTTACCTACTCTTCCTTTATCTATAACCATTTCTTTGGTATTATCCCTAAAAGTGGCGTGTCCACCATTATTAAGAGTAAGCAAATAGAACTTGGACTTTTCACTAATCAAGTGTTGGGAGCACCCATTACCATGAAACCACATGTTGCTCTAAGATCTTTCACACACCTACACATGGTAAATCTACCTTTTAAGCTGGTACTCAAGTAGTCTTGGGTTTACCATGATTAGTATCACTAGAAGAGGAAGCTTTAGGTACTTAAACCAACTTTTCTCCAATATTTGGAGCATAAATGTTCCTTTTGTGGGTACTGTTACATACATAAAGTGGCCTTGAGAGAATGAGTCCCTGAGCGCGACAAAAGCCAGGCCCCTCGCTTTACTAAGGGCATTCGGCAAGCTTTGCTTCACCCATTAGATAGCGGTAGCAGCGGAGTAGTCTTCACCTCGTTTGTCATGATGCAGCAATGCTGCAAGGCCATTCGGGTACATCCCGCGAAGCAACCTCCCCTTGCGAAGGAGCAACCCAGCGAAGAGATTACAAGACTAACTTGTCAGACAACAGATCACCCTTGCTCGAGCCCGCCATCTCGCCACAGCAGCACCAGGTTCGCTACGATGGTTCTTATGACTCCCCCCCGAGTCAGGGATTCCTGCTCGAGATGCCCAGCCCCTTGCTCGGTCTAGCAGCGATGTGGTGATGGGCGTAGACAGACCCAGTCTATAGCTAACCTAGAGAACCTACCTTATAGCCTACGTTAGACAATGGCTAGTTTGTAGTCTTTCCACTGTCTTTCTCATTTATTACTTGATGTAATAAAACTGTAGCTTGTAATTAATGCATGTAACTCCTCCTTCCACTATAAATAGGATTGTCTTATTAGAATAAGAGGAGCTCAAAAAAAATTCTATAAGTAGAAGTTCTACAAAAGTTATTAATACATCTCCGTCGTGGACGTAGGGTTCAGTGCCACCTAGATTTAGCTGAACAACGTTAGACTCGTCGTCTCTTGTCTTCCCTTCTTCCTCTCGGTCCTTCTACTCCTGTGCTTCGGGAGTAGCATTGGTTTACCAAATCTTTCCCATTGACTAAAGTTTTGGTCCTCTGCACGAACCAAATTTCATTGCCAACATTTGGCACCATTGTCGGGGAAGACATCTGCTCTCTGAAGTCTCCGTTGTAGCCTAACCATGGCCAGAGGAAGAATTACTCAGAGCTTAATCACTCCAGCCTTCCAACCGATGGACACTCCTGTCGTAGAGGCTTACCAATGATCTACTGCTGCTCTTGAAACCCAAGAGGTGCAAACGCCTGGCCAATCTCATTTGGCACTCGAAAGTATAATCAGAGAGTTAGCTGAAACTGTCAAAGCGCTAGCACAGGCCCAAGCATAGAGCGTGCAAAGACAGGAAGAACTTGTGGCACAACTCTAGTAGCTCCATGAGGAAGCTCAGAAAGAAGTTCACGATGATCACAATAGCTAATGGCTGGGGGACTCGCATCGAGCAGAAAGCTCTACCCCTTAGCATGAAGGACAACGTCCAGCGATGGAAGAGGTCCTTCGAAGGCTAAAGCAGCTAGAAGAGCACCCACAGCCTCAAAGCAATCAACCTCACTATAAGGAGACCTCTACATTTTTTATGGAGATCGAGAAGCAACCTCTCCCGTAGAAACTCAAAGTGCCCGCTATCCTGCTATACGATAGGAACAGTGACCCGAACGATCACCTGAACGCGTTCAATACTCAAATGGACCTCCAGACAATCAACCCCCTGGTGAAGTGTCGCGTCTTTCCTGCCACATTAGGGGTAATGCCTCAGACATGGTTCAAGCACCTCCCAAATTGCAGTATCGATAGTTAGGAAGAATGCCAAGGAAAATTTGTTGACCAATACTGAGCGCTGAAGAAACAACTTGCACCCCTTTACCACCTCGCTATGATTTTTCAGCGCAAGGACGAGTCGCTCAAAGACTACATAGCCAAATTCAGGCACGAGGCTAACTCCGTGGAGAATCCTTCGGAGGAAAGCACTTTAACTGCTATCTCAATGGGACTTCGCAAAGATGACAAGTTGTACTGAAGTCTTTACAAGTCCCCCGCTCGAGATCTCGCTGAATTTTACGATCGGGCAACCAAACAAGTAAGGTGAAAAGAAATCTTCAGAACGGAGGAACCCAAGCACAAAGGGGGCCATAGTGGTCCCTCCGCAAGCAAAAAGAGGCGTAGCAAGAGTCATGACAACCTCACTCCTCATCTCACAAAGAAGGTAAAACCTCAACGACCCGAAGGCCGCTTCGAGAGCTACAACATCCTGTCGAACAAGCAGGATAAAATCTTTGTCGCAGAAAGGCATAATGAAGACTTCGAAAAACCCAGGCTAATAAGGGTACCCGCCAAGTCCAGAGATCAAAGCAGATTTTGTGCTTATCATAATGAGGCTGGACACACCACCTCAGAGTGCCATGTACTGTAAGATGCCATTGAAGGCCTCATCAGAAGGGGCCGATTACAGGATTATGTGGTAAGACCATCGTGACAGCGCGCTCAGCAGGTTCTGCAAGTTATCACCCAAGAGCCTGAGCCCTTCATTAGAACCATATTTTGATCCTGTAACACTCGTTTATTATCAATAATAATCGATTGTACCAATTGTGACTTGATTGAATCAGTGTAAGTTGCCGATTGGCCGAACATTATCTAGACAAAGAGTTTTCACTCCATCTTTGTAGTATAGCTACAGCAAACAGTTCTCACCTTGCTACAGCATTACTTTACAATATAGCTACAGCAAATGGTTTTCACCTCGCTATAACATTACTTTACAGTATCGCTACAACGAACAAATGATTTTCACCTTGCCATCGTTGCAGTTTTCATACAACTGACCACCCACAGCTCTCATGCAGCAAGCTTTCATGTCTCGAACAAGATCTCTCTGTTGTAGCTTACATGTGGCCCCCTCTCTCACTCATAATAGGTTAAGCAATCACAAAAATAAAAACAGTCAATTGGCGAAAAGAGCATTTCATTGATCATCAAAAGTTTACCTATAGCAATGCGCAAAGCACCTGATTACAGCATTTGAAAGAAGAAAAGCTCATACAGTAAAAGGACCTCATCCAGCAAGGCCATATTACATCGGGGAAAAAAGACTGAAAGCCTGGCACTATGATTCTTGCAAAAAAATAGCCAAAAAGCCAGCTTCCAGTCACTGAGCTTGCTTCTGGTGAAAGAACAGCAACCCCAAAGTTCCTCTTGCTTATATTCCTCTGGCTCGTCCCCCTGAGCCAGACCCAGAGCAAATCAAAAAGTCATAAAAGTCGGCTGGCCAGGGTGCTACACCACAAGCAACAGCCAGAGAAGGTGGCCAGAAGTTAGCGCAAGACCCCCTAGGAGCCTGCCTGGTGGATCTTGCGATGAAGCCATGTGCAATAGGCTATCCATGTCTCCCAGCGCTCTATAATAGGCCATCCATGTCTTAACAAGCTTCGTCAGAAGGCAAGACACCAAAATGTAGGGGGCTCTTCAATCTCTTTCATTGAGTTTCTCTAAGACGAAAAGAAAGATTACCCCAGGCTATAAAAAGACCAGCTCGACCCTTTGAAGAATCCAGAAGGTACCTAGCTTAATCTTCATCCAACAGCCCGAAATGAGCAACAACGCCATGCCAACAGCCAAAAATGGCAAATAGGAGAAAGCATGGCCTAAAGCAGAACGAAAAGACATTTGACATGACACTTCAATCAAAGAAGGACATTGATTGAAGATACGAATCAAGCCTTAGAAACTTGCAACTCCTAGTCTGCAAAGCAAACTAAGAGTTGGGGGGCTTAATGTTACATACATAAAGTGGCCTTGCGAGATCGAGTCCCCAAGCGTAACAAAGGCTAGGCCCCTCACTTCACTAAGGGCATTCGACAAGTTTCGCTTCACCCATCAGATAGCGATAGCAGAGGAGTAGTCCTCGCCTCATTCGTCATGATGCAGCAATGTTGAGAGGCCATTCAGGTACATCTTGCGAAGCAACCTCCCCTCATGAAAGAGCAACCCAGCGAAGAGATTACAAGACCAGCTTGTTAAACAACCAGTCACCCCCGCTCGAGCCCGCTATCTCGCTACAGCAGCACCAGGCTCGCTATGGCGGTTCCTATGACTCCCCCTCAAGTTAGGGATTCCCGCTCGAAATGCCCAGCCCCTCACTCGGTCTAGTAGTGACTCGGTGATGGGCGTAGACAGACCTAGTCTACAATCGACCTAGAGAGCCTACCCCATAGCCTATGTTCGACAATGGCTAGTTTGTAGTCTTTTCACTATCTTTCTCATTTATTACTTGATGTAATAAAACTGTAGCTTGTAATTAATACATGTAACTCCTCCTTCCTTTATAAATAGGATTGTCTTGTTAGAAAAAGAGGAGGTCAGAAAAAATTCTGTAAGCAGAAGTTCTATAAAAGTTATCAATACATTTTCGTCATGGACGTAGGGTCCGGTGCCGCCCGGATTTAGCCGAACCATGTTAAACTTGTTGTCTCTTGTCTTCCCGTCTTCCTCTTGATCCTTCTACTCCTGCGCTTTGGAAGCAGCATTGGTTCACCGAATCTTTCCTGTTGACTGAAGTTTGGGTCCTCCGCACGAACCAAATTTCATTGTCAACAGGTACAAAAATGAATAATATGGCCTCTTTGTGCACAATAGTGGCATGTTATGTACAGTTGTTTTACCATGGATTTTCTAATAAAGAGATTTTTATAAAAAGATTCTAGCACACTTGGTACATTCCTCCTTGTTAAAACTGCACTTTTGGCTTCTTAAAAATATAACAAGTGTTTTTTTTTTTTTGCCATTTGTGAAATTTTTCAAAGTTTTATTCAAATCATCAATTTTAATTTTGAGATTTTCACAAATAGCACACACTTGGAATGATAGCTTAAGGTTTTCATTTTTTTCCCTTCAAATTATCATTTTCTTTTTGTAAATTCTCAATGTTAACTTCCAAAGGAGCAATGATTTTCTTTAAAAGATTAATGTTTTTCTTGGCCTTAACTAGATAATCATATAACTCACTATACAATTCATCAAAATCATCATTAAATTGAATAGAGTTTTTGTCATATACCTCTGTGTTCTCATCTCCTATTGCCATGAGGCAAAGCAAAGCCTCTTCATCCTTTACATCCATACAAGCCAAAACATCATCTTCATCTCCCTATGTTACAGGATGAGCTCTCTTACTTGGTTGCTTGTTTTTCTTCCTCTCATTATTCAAAAGCCTCTTAAGAAATATAGAAAAATCCAATTTGGTATGACTTAGCTTTTTGCATTTAAAACATGTAGGATTGGAAGCATTGCTTTGCTCTCCTTTGTTAGAACTTCTTCCTGGGGAAAGAGCTCTACTTCAAGAAGCAACCTTGTGAGCCTTCAAAATTCTTTGATACTTTGTTAGAAAAGCTACATCATTATCTTCATTGAGATCCTCTAAGCTTTCTGAATCATCTTTTTCTTCCTTAAAAGTTGCCATAACTTTTGAGGCCAAAATTTTTCTCCTTCTGTCATCATTGTTCTTGAAGTATCTCTTCAATTTTATTTCGTGCTCTTGTAGAGTTAACATTCCCATCATCATAGACTCTTTAATGACTATATTCTTGGGTTGCCATTCTATGGTTAGGGAACGAAGAACTTTGTGAACCAAATCAGTGTTTTCAAGCTTCCTACCAAGTTTGCTCAAATGGTTAACAATCATAGTAAATCTCTGTACCATATCCTTAATTGATTAACCATTGTTTATTTTGCATGCTTCATATTGTAAAACAAGCATGTGAACCTTTAAAGCCTTAACTTGGGTCATGCCAATGTGAGCTACTTTATGCACATCCCACATGTCCTTAGGCGTAGAACAATTAGATACCCTCTCATATTCACTTGACCATAGGGAATTGAACATAATCCATTTGACCTTAGAAGCAAGTAAATGTTTCTTTTTCCAATCTTCACTCCATTCATTTCCAAGTACCAAAATGGTTATACCATTTTCAATCTCAACTGGAAAATTGCATCCATTTCCACTATTTCCCACTCATCAATATTTGTAGCTTCAATAAAATCTTTCTGTTTCCAATGTGTGTAGTGTTTTACATTGAACCCAGGGGACTTGTTCAATTGAAGACACTTTGATAACGTACTAAAACCACTCAAATCCATTGGATCCTCTTGAGATGGTTACATCTTGATACTAAGAGCCTTGCTCTAATACCGGTTGTGTCCACATATTTGACCAATAGGGGGTGAATCAGTTTTAGGATTTTACACTATTGAAAATATTTTTTAAAAATCCCTTTTTTCATGTTTCACAAAACTTACTTACTTGCTTTGAAATAAGAAATAAACAACCTCACATAACAATTTTGGTAAGTCAACATTCACAATATCAATAACTCAACTTTAGCATGAACAATAATGAAGCACACCTATATAACATGTAGAAAATAAAAATGTATGGAAAGAATGATTCAAATTCAGGTTTATAATGGTTCCCTTTTGAAAAAGCATCTTCAAGGCATACATCTACTTCCAAACTCTCAACTAAGCTTGAGTCCACTAATAAACAATCCTTTTTAGCATAAAACAAACAAATAGAGAAGCCTTTGCAGTGACTGCTCCACCAAAATCAAAAGATTCTTTGAGAAACCCACTCAAAAAAGAAAATGAAGAGTTCAACCACTCTTTCTAACATAGGGTTGGCTAGCTCTAGAATACCCAGAAATTTTTAAGATGAAATGAAAGAAATCATAGGAACGTAGAAGTTCAAATTACAAATTGAAGCACTAGAGGTTAAGAATCACTCAAATCTAAATGAAATTCAAGAAATCAAGTTAATCAATGGAGCACAAATGAAATGGTAGTATTTGTCTTTGAGGTATTAAGATTTTTCACAATGAATAAGTGTGAGAAATGAGTGTCTATAACAAGTAAGAACATCACACAATAAAATGAACGTTATTTCAAAAATTACCCTATGCAATAAGAACTGCAAATTCAAATTTTCAATTATGATTAGAATTGCAAAGTGCTATAAATCAAAACCTTACAATTTGAACCACAAAGATATAATGTAAAATGCTAATTTGAATCATTTTGAAATGCAGCCTCTCTAGCATCACTATGTGGCTTGTGATCAGAACCACAAAAAAATTGGTTCCTAATCATTAGTTTTTTGAAACACTTAGGCACTTGCCTTGTAGCTGGGATCAGAATTGTGAGCACAGTTCCAAAGTGCTGATTTAAATCCTAGGGCTAGATTTTGAAATTTGAAATTCATAAATTCATTTCAAAATCATTTAAACACACTTCAAAAATTATATTTTAATCCAAAAATATATTTTTAAATTTAAAGAATTTGATGGATCATTTAAGAACATATCGGAATGTTTTTGGTGAAAATTTTTCAAAAGAATTCTAAGCTAATTCTTGAAAGAAACCTTCATAAAAAAATTCTAAATTTGAGCTAAATTCAAATAATCTTATACCTTTACATTTTAACTAAACAAGGCCTAATCTAAGTCTTCATCAATTG
Organism: Saraca asoca; assembly: GCA_026873985.1. Classification (NCBI taxonomy): domain Eukaryota; kingdom Viridiplantae; phylum Streptophyta; class Magnoliopsida; order Fabales; family Fabaceae; genus Saraca; species Saraca asoca. The sequence goes on from JANHAO010001327.1 coordinate 23,392, forward strand.
AACCAAGCCATCCAAAATTGATCTACTAAAAATAAATGAAATATGCTCATCCAAAATTATTTGTTGTCATCATTAACTCATTTAGAAAAGGAACTAAGGTCAACACCATAAACTTTTTTAAACAATAGATTTCATGTTTGTCATTTTTGAATATATTTTTGTTAATTTTTTTGAAAATTTTTGTTCAGGATTGGTGGGTTTAAAAGTTTTAAAACTATGAATCCATAAAAAAGCAAAGTTTCAGAGTTATAATAATTAAATATAAATTTTTATTTTATTATGTTCGGGTCAGTAAGAATTCACAACTTGCATTTTAATTTTCCCAATTTTTGCAATCGTAGAAAGTGCAATGCAATCACAACTCTAATTACAATTTAAAAGCATTTTAATTTTCCCAATTTTTGCAATCGTAGAAAGTGCAGTGCAATCACAACTGTAATTACAATTTAAAATTATATTTTTTTATTGTGTAATCTAGAATTTCATTTAACCCTAGATTCCTTTATCTCCTCCTAGGAACCATCGTTTTAATCATTTATAAAGGACAAGTTAATTAAATTTAAAGCACATGGCGCAACGCACAAGTGGGTTTAGCATATAGAATTCTCTCATATCAAATTATTTTAATCAATGACGATAAGTCAATGTCCTGGGTAATCTGTACCATTTTCCGCGTTTTCTTTATAGTTGTTATGATGGTCCACAATTATTTTCCTCTTTCATGGAAATGGAAGTTAAAGTGATTTGGTACTGCTTGCATTGCAAGCACTAATACAAGCTTTTGTCTGGCTGCAATCACTGGTCCAAGTTGAAGTGATTTGGTACTCGTGGAGATGTCGTGATGAGACGCTTATCACTGGGTAAAAAATTATAGTTGGCCTGCGCTCATGATAGACATTATGGATGAAGATGGAATATGGACTAAAGTGTTGATCAATTAGCTCCGTTTGCAGTTTGATAAATTTATATTCTACATACGAACTATGATAATTCTATTTTAGATTCTTCAAATTCCGATTTATAATGAATTTTGCTTTTGTTTTTATTTCCATTGTAGCTTCGTTTACTCTTTATTCAGCCTCATTTTTACATTGTTATTGACCGAACATAATTCACTCTCGTTATCATTAATTTCTGCATCTTGCTTCAAAGATATTATGTAAATTCACTCTTATCACCTTATTCAGCTAAAACTATTTTAAGTAATCTTGATTTCAATATATTTTGATCATTGTTTGCACATGCCTTTCCTTAAATTTATTACTATTTTGCTTAATCTTGAGTTCCTACTCTGTTATCTCAATGACTTTTGTTTATGGATTGGTTAAATGATAATTGATGAGCTCTTTTTCATCAATTCTGATTTTTACATATAATTGAAAATTACTTATCAAAACATCATTATATATGTTCTGAGTTGTTCATTTAATAGATTTTGAATTCAATATTATATATCGTAATCTTCATTTTGAATTTATAATAGTTTGGCTATTCATTTCATAACTCTTTTCGGAAATTCTCATGATCAAACAAATCTTCTGATTTGTAAAAGCCTGATCAAATATTATCAATTTCCCACAAATAGAGTAACAAAAAAAATGCAGCAAAATGATGAATGGTGTTAATCACCATGATCAGGAGTTGGTGATAATAGTAGAACCTTCACATACCAGCACTCTATTCATCATCATCATCACAGACATGGGCATCATCCTATCACCATTGAGATCATGATACTGAAATGTTATACAAAGAAAAAAAAATTGTCAATTGCTCATAGAACTCAAATAGATGTGATAAGTATTGCATAAGCAACATGACAATTATTGCCATGATAAGTAATAGAGCCACAATTATGATGAGTAGTGATACCACTACCAAGATGATAAAGAACATTACCAACATGATCATGATTATGATTCTTGTGAGTTTGAAATAGAACATATAGGTAACTCCCATTTCGATGGAAGGTGGCACAGAGAAGTGAATCAATCTAGTAGTTGCAATGAACATGATTATTAGGAACATGATGACAAAAAGAATTTACATCGTTTCATGCTAGATATTATGAGGATGTAATACCTCAGAATTTAATGACCCTGACCAATTTGGAGTCTTACAATGGAATAACTGACCTTCAAGATTATGTTGAAGCATTTTGTGCAATAGTCTTACTCTCAAGAGCACTAGACACGATAATGTGCCAATTATTTTCCACCACATTGTAAAAGGAAAGTCTTCATTAGTTTATGAGCCTAAACCCAAACTTGATTAAACAATTTCAAGATCTAGCCAAATAATTTTTGGCTAACTTTGTGACCTCATGGGTACATAAGAAGATTAGTGCATCACTCACAATAATAAAACAAGGGAAAAATGAACCATAGGAGAAGTACCTTGGCATATTCAATCAAGTGGCTCTAGAGATAAAAGACCTACAAGAAGCAGTAATTGTGCATTCAATTTTGATAGTATTGCAATGAGAGGATTTCCCTAAGTCTTTGACAAAAAATTCTAGTAGGCAACCTTACCGATCGACTGGCAAGATTGACTAAATTCTTAAATGCTAAAGAGATTGAACAAGCAAAAAGGCAAGTTAAGCACGTAGAAGAAGACTACCATCACAATGATAAAGATGATTAGAAAAACTGGCTCTTGAAGAAGTGATTTGTTGAATATACACACTTGAATGTTTCATTAGAAGTGATTATGGGTGATGTTAAAGTGGTCGAATTAATGAAGCTACCACCTTAGAAAAGTCAAAAGCTACCTCCCCTGGGAATAAGGAAATATTGCAAATTTCATAGGCATTTAAGTCATAATAAGATGAATGTTAGTTTAAAGAATGAGATTGAAAGGCTAATTAGAAGTGGACATTTTCAATAATATAAAAAATATAAGTGCAAGTGACCTTCTAAATCATGGTGCAATCAGGAGGAGAAAGAACGATTCCAATCACATTCTCTAAAAGAAAGACCATAAAAAAGAAATAAAAAGATAGTGGAAAAAAACTTTAAAAATCATGGGTGTTGTTCAGGCCATTCCTGGAGGGTTCGCAAGGGAAAGAACTTTGAAAAATGCAAGAAAAAAATGTATAAAATTAGTGATGACAATAGGAGGAAAAAAGACTAAAGCAGAAGCTAGAGCCGACCATATCCATCTTTGAAAATCATTACCTTCTAGATTTTGATCGAGAACATGATGATCCATTAGTGATCATAACAACTATTCACAACTACTCAGTAAAGAGAATCTTGGTTGATCAAGGGAACTTAACCAATATCTTATATGCTCACATAGTGAGAGTCATCGAAATATCAATTGGAAGCTTGGCCTCCTATCATGGAAATTTGATTGGTTTCTCCAAAAAGTAGGTACTGATCTTGCGATTGGTTAGTTTAAGAGTGTCTCTGAGAACATGGCCTTAAGTTTAGAATGTTAAAGTTGACTTCTTGGCAATAGATGTGCTGAATAAGGCCTCTAATGAAATTTTGGAATGAACATCACTAAACTAGGCATGGGTTACTATGTAGACACCGCATTTGCTAATGAAATTCCTAACTAAAAATGGGATCGGACAAGTTAAGGCTAATCAATCTACTATATGTAGATGCTACATGAATAGCTTTGACCAAGGAAAAATGTCCAAAATTTAAGGAAAAAATTGTCACATGTGATGAGCAATAAACAAGTCAGTGTAATATCTAAAGGCTAGATTAAACATGATTGGGTACTTATTCAAAGTCTAAATGTATGCATCAGAGAAGAATAATGTAATGACAAATATAAATATGAAAAATATTCTTTTGCATGGTGAATCAACTACCTTAACTATTGAGGCAATTTTTGAAAATGAACACCAATCGACATTTGAGTATAATTTGCTCTCAAAATGTTCAAGCATAATTTACACTCAAGGTGTTTGAGCATAATTAGTGCTTAAAGCATTCAAGCACAATTTTATCTTGTTCGAGAATAATTTCCTCTCAAAAGGTTCGAGCATAATGTGCACTCAAAGAGTTTGGGCATAATTTTCTCTCAAAGAGTTCAAGCATAATTTTCTCTTAAAACATTTGAATATGTTTTGCTCACTAAGTGTTCGGGTATAATTTGCTCTCAAATCTTTCAAACATAACCTATTCTAAAAACAAAGGTAACAAAGCCATTGGAGTCTGAAAAAAAGAGTGAACAAACAACAAAGCAATAGTTCAAATGAACAATAATAGTGATTCCAAATAAAATAAAGTTTTGTACAACATTACTCTATAAAACAATCTCAACTTCAAGAATTGTTCAAAGTATAGATTTTAACAGGGTTTTCAACACTATTTGAAGTTTGACCTTGATTTGGATGCTTAGCCACATCGGCAGGCCCATGCTTTTGGGCAATGATGAAGGCTTTATTTTCTACATCCCACATACTAAAAGGAATGTTTAGGAAAATTGAAAAAACATGGTCCAATGCTAGTTCAAAGTCGTTAATAAACCTCCGAATAGTAAGAATTTGGGCTTCTTACAACTTTTGGGACTTTAAATTTAGATTCCTAAACACCTATTCTAATTCCTTAACTTTGTCCAAAAGCTTGTCACCCTTCTCATCGATCTTCTAATCATGGTCCTTGTTCTGTGCCTATAAGTCTTGGCATTTAGATTGGTAAAAAGATGATTCCTTTGTAGCTTCTCCATTTCCTACTTCACAATCATAGATTTTTTCCCCTGTCATTCATAAGACGTTTATTCTATTCTAAAAGCTCATTTAACTAGGCAAACAATTGCTTATACTGCATCTTGAGATCACTGAGTTGATTGGAAATAGAGGATGTTTGGTCATATTTCCCTATAAGTTCCTTAAGTTGTGTAGAATAGGATGACACTTGATTCTTTGAATCTTCAACTATTTTTATTTTTTAGTAGATTGTTAAGAGCATTCCAATAAGTTTTTTTTTTAGTACTTTACAAATTTGGGGGTTATTATGCAACAAAAGGATATCATTTTTGTGATGTTCATAAAAACTATCTATAATTCCCAAACTTGGCAATCAAAAGTGCCAATAAGATGGCCTAATGGAGATGCTACCCAACCATAACATTTCCTTGTCTTTCTTGAATAGAAGCTAATTTTTAAAAAGAGTGCTATAGTTGTCACCTTCATAGAATAAAAATTCAAGTTTGTTTCTTTCTAGATGGATTTTCTAGATGGCACATTAGTCGAATTGGATTCCTGGCAAATGGTTGGAAAGGGAATAAACTCCCAAGGCCTCTAGTCTAAGGACAACATCTATGCTTCTCAGTTCATCATCAATAGTCTTTTTTTTTTTCTGTAGCCAAGATACCGGCATATGCTAGGAATTAAAGGTGAGGCTGGTTGGCATTCAACTGTTCATTTTCATCTGGACAATTGGTTAGGGCCAATGATTTCTTTAGAACTTAGATTAAGATAGTTAATCAATTGGTCCTCTTATTTAGCCTTAAAATGAGACACCCTTCAAAGGATTGTTAGGGCAAAGGAGTAGACCCTAATGGTATCTAATTAGCGATGGGCTTTGAAGATGCTTAAGGAGAAATATTGGTTGTTCCCACTGGGTTTTTTACAAGTCTAGTCATTTCCCATTGGGCACTAATCATAGGTTGTATCTTACAAGTATATGACATGAGGTGGTAATCTACAAATAGACAACAAATATGATCAATAACATTTAGATAGTCATAATGAAATCAAATGGCACAAGTTAAAGTTAAACACATCCCTTATGTCTAGAGGGCCAACTTCTTTTAAGGATTCAATCATCAAATGGTCATTCCTTGAGTGATGCTCCTTCTCCATTGTCTTCGGAGAAAAATTAACTTTCAACCAAACAACAAGGAACAAGTCCTTATGGTCGAACAACCAGTAATTGTTCTTAGTTAGGGTTCCCTTGATTTGAAGGATTAGATGTGATGAGCGACTTATAGTCATTGTTCTCAATCAATTTGAAGATAAAAGAGCAATAGCAAAGCAACAAAAAAACAAAAGAAAACGTTAAGAAATGAGTATCTATAGGATCAACAATGATTGGAGAAGAACACTAGGGAACTTGAGAACTTGGGAACAAAGGAACTCTGAGACCTCTGAATTGCAAAAAGTATTGATCCAAAGGGGAAGTCTTTCTTTGAGACAAAAGAAGTTGAAAAGTTTAAAATCTATAGATGAGATTAATGAAATTAGACAAGTTAGATTAGTCCACATAAGGATCATGGTATCACCCACCCTGGATATCCCACCAAAGGACAATGAAACCAAGGCTAGCCTGGTCAAAGTCTAATAAAGAAGGGTAAATAAAAAATAAAATAAGTAAATGAGTAAAAAATTTCTTTTGGAAGATTTGTTTAAGGTTAATTTGATTGATTGATAGTAAAAATGCTCATACCAATCTCGCCAAAAGCACTAGTGATAAACATAAGGCTAATGGTCCAATAATGATTGAGGCTCAAATTAGTTAGAGGCTTCAATTGAGTAAAGAGTCCCCTTTTTACCCTTTGGACATCTATCTATAGAAATGTATAAATTCAATTTAGTATGATTGAATACTTCATTCTCTCTTTTGAATTCTTTCTAACTTTAGGATCAAAGGAGTTTTAGCGGTCTCCACCTCTCAAGCCTTTGTGTAGATAAATTCCAACCACCACATTTAGTTATTGGAGACTGAAGTGTTCATCACCAATCACAAATTATAATATTTTATCCTAAATTTCACATTAAAAAATCTAATAGACCCTGATATCTCAAATCAAAGTCAAATATAAAAAAAAAAAATCTTGACTTTCCCAAAGAGAAAGTTAATCCCAGAAACTTGAAGCAACTTTTATAGAATCCGAGTGGAAAGAAAAATTAACTTTCACTTTCAAAGATATTTCTAATTGCCATGGCAACATTCCTACAAAGAAAATGTTCTCTTCATTGGCCAGATCTACCGTGGAATTTGAGCTAGTACTTGATTCCATGAAGTAAAAGTGATAATGAAATGAGAAAATTTGATAAGTCCAAGGTTTTCCAACTTCCACTTTGTGAAGAATGAGACGCTTCAATTTTATAATATTTATGGTATTTTCTAACAGAATAAACCACAACATATTCTTGTGCTAAGAGAATAAATCACATAATAATAATGTCACATTTAGAATTGCATGACAGTACGTAAGCTATAAATGTCACTCATAATTTAGTCTTATATAAGTTGCTGACTCTTGCAACCCCAATATTTGAGAAGCAATTTGAATTCTCTTCAGTTATCTCATGTAATTGGTCACTTAACAATGAACTCCAAAGTCATGAGAACTTACTTTGCATTTGTTGCAACTATGTTTCTGCTGCACTCTTGTACAACTATTTCTGCCATAGTTTTGAATACTTTATAGTGATCAATACACTCAACTTTATTATGCCCAAAGGTAAAGCTTTGCCAACATTGAACTAATGATAATTGATGGCGGGTTGAGCTTAGATTAGAAAGATTATGAAAATTCCTGATGCTAAAGGACATTTCTTTCACAGACTGCAGATTTAGAATGTTGTATATTGGTAACTAAAGATGGGAGCATGAGTTGTTTGGTGAATTTATGAGAACTAGTGGTTGTTACAGAGGTTGCAGAAGCAGCGGAGTTAGGAAACAGAAGTGTTGAACTCGCTATATTTTAAATTTAATGGCTTATATGTACCAATCAATTTGTGAACTACTTTCGAGTTAACTTTGCCATTATTGAAGAAATATTTTCAATAAACATTAATTTTGCTTATATATTTGAAAATCATAACTAATTATGTATGCATATATATAAGTTTTTTTTCAGAAAATGAAGTATTTTGATTTTGTATTTTTGTTTAGAAAATTGTTATTATTAATTTTGAGGAAAAAAGTTACATTTTCTTTGGAATTATTACAATTCGTAGTTTAGAATGTATTTTTTCAGTCGAAGTAATTACAATTAGAACTATTATTATAATTCTAAATAGAGAATAATGAAATGTGATTTACACAAAGATAAAAAAAGTTTGGTTCCTCGTGAAGCAAGCCGAGGATTACTCCAAACTTGAATCAGACGACAAAGACTAAGGTGCACACTTTTTTGACTTTTTGACAAAGTAATTGAAGTATATATTTGTGAAACATTTCAAATTATCTCATACTTCTCATTGAATCGCAACTCACATGGCAACTCAATTTGCGCTTGCTGCAAATGCAACTGTGCTCCAGCTGCTCTTTTACATGGCTGCTTCTACCATCGCAGCAGTACTTCACAACATCAACACTGACCAATCTCCTCTTCTCGCTTTCAAACACCACATTTCTGATCCCAATCATATCCTCTCTAAAAACTGGTCATCTGCTTCCCCAGTTTGTCATTTGATTGGCATCACTTGTGCTTCTTCCCACAACAGACTTATAGGCCTTAATCTGTCTCACATTGAGTCCCTCCTCATCTTGGAAACCTATTCTTTCTTGTTAAGTTAGATCTTTCTAACAATAGCTTTTTCGGTTCCCTGCCCAATGAATTGTCCCGATTGCGAAGGCTGAAACTAATTGTCCTTGATGTCAATGACTTTAGTGGGGAGATCCCATCATGGTTTGTTGTGTTACGAAAACCTTAAATTTTGTCTGTTTAACATAATACTTTGTCGGGTACAATCCCAGCATCTTTATTCAATATAATTTTGTTGCAATATCTTAGTCTTGGAAGTAACAAGCTTGTTGGAAATCTACCTCTCAATGTCTTCAACTCGTCTTCTTTACAGTTCATCAATGCTGAAGAGAAATTAATCTCAGGCTCTGTCCCTCGTATTATTTTGAACAATTCGCCACTTCAAATTATTGGATTCACTTCCAACAATCTTTCGGGTGAATTCCCCCATCAAATCTTTCACTGCCTTCCTAATTTGCAAAGATTTTACTTATCTAATTAAAAAGCACTTCTCTAGTTATTTTTCACTCAGCTTGTTCACTTGTAAATAGCTGAAAATTCTATCATTATATTTGAATAAGTTCGAGGGTTATATCCTACAAGCAATCGGTAACTTGACAATGCTTAAAGAGATCTACCTCAAAGATCATAATTTTTACCAAGGTATGATTTCCCTTTTTCAAAAAGTGTTATTTTTTGTCACATCCCAAAAATTGAGATGTGATGAGTGTAGGTAGACATCAAGTGACATCCATTTACGAGCCTCACTGTGATTGTTGACTCATATTATGACTATTATATTATAATCGTAGTAGATCAAACCAAAATACTAAAACTATACTCAATTTTCTTTTTAAAAGCATTTACCTGTAAGGACCTTCCAAAAAAATATATAAAAAATTTGATAGAGTTGCCTCTATCTTTCAAACCTTAGGCCATAAGCCTTTACAACAAAACTTGTATATACAGTCCATGCTATATTCATAGCATGACAATATGTTATGGGCTAACAATTTTATGAGCAAGATTGTGTGGCACTTACTATTTATTACCTAAAAGCAAGCTAGCTAATAGTTAGTCCTATGACACCAAGGGACAAAAATATTGGGTCACAAAGTACTAAAGAGCATAGCGAAAGATAAACAATTAAAGCAAACAATCCATTCACATGTAAGGACAAAGATAACATATCGCATAGCACAAAGCAAGCCAAAACAAGCATAACAAGGCACCCAAGAGCACAACACATGCAATGCAGAAAAATGTAGGCAAAACCAAATAGAATATGGGACAATGCAAATTGAAGAGGGGCTACTTCTTTCATTTATAATAAGCCTCATTACAAAGCTTGGAGTGTATAGGAGATGCACCAAATCACATACTTTGACCCCTAGACTAGTGCCACAACTCCTTACCATGAGTCATCAGGCACTCCATCCTAAAAAGCATTTTGAGGCCAAGACTAGACATAATTTTTATGAGTTGAAATAAGGCCTTTTCTCTCAAATCAGGAAGGGTTTTGCACCTTATTTTACATCGATGAAAAGCTAAAAATTTAAGGATCACAATCATGTGCTTATCTGTTGATGTTTAAAATCCACAAGTGCACGGTGTAGCTATAGCTAGTATCGGCAAATACAAGTCGATCCCACAGAGAAGTTAATATTAATTACTAAAATCTTTATAATTTTACTATCCAAATCAATAGTGAGGAAATAAAAGAAATAAAT
>JANHAO010001328.1:0-33506 GCA_026873985.1 Saraca asoca
ATTTTTTTTTCAGTATGAACCACTTAGCGACCGAAATTGTCACCGAAAATTCGGTGGCTGACACTTTTTGCGACCGAAATGGCGGTTGAAAAATAATTTTTTTTTCAGTACGAACCACTTAGCGACCGAAATTGTTATCGAAAATTCGGTGGCTGACACTCTTTGCGACCGAAATGGCAGCTGAAAAACAATTTCTTTTTTCAGTATGAACCACTTAGCAACCGAAATTGTCACCGAAAATTCGGTGGCTGACACTTTTTGTGACCGAATTGGCAACCGAAATTTCACAGCGTTACACCATCCAACGACCGAATATTTCGGTGGCAAGTTTTTGGCCACCGAATTAGCGACCGAAATATTTGGTTGCAAAAACACAAATGGCGACCGACCCTCGAAAGTTTTTTGTCACCGACATATGTAGTCGCTAATTCAGTCGCTAACTTCAGCGACCGAACCCCCCGGTTGCTGGTTGGGCTGCAACTAAGGTTTTAGCGACTTCTGATGCTCGGTCTCTGTTCGGTCACAAATAATTTCTGCGACCGAAATTTATATTTTAGCGACCGAAAATGTCGGTCGCTAAAAATAATTTTTTTTGTAGTGTAAGGGTGTTTTGATTGATTTTACAAGAGACCAAGTGCAAGTTGAAGGAACGGTCACCTTAAAAGTGACCTTGGGCACTAGGCCATTGACAAAAAGCATTGACATGAAGTTTTTAATTGTGACCACACCAAATAGTGCATAAAACAAGATCCTCAACCGACTTTTTTTGAATCAGGAATAGGTCATTTGTTTCTACCCCTCATTTGCTAATAAAGTTCCCCACTACATAATCGATAGGAGAAGTCTAAACATTAACAAATAGCTTGCAGGCGCTACATAGCTAGTTTGGCAAAAAGCAAAAGTGAAGAAAGCGCAAGTGGCACAAAATAGATGGTCATTAATCTGCTTAACAGTGAATGTCAAATGATGGATGCAACATTGCTTGTTATGAGAGAAGATAATATGCGTCGACTGGAGCCTAAGTAAAACCTAAAAGAAGTATGCATTTTTGGAGAAAATGATAAAAGAACTATAAGAATTAGAGTAGACCTCTTTATAGAGAACAAAATGTGATTAATCAGGTTACTCAGGGGGTACATTGAGATTTTTGCTTGGGTGCCCACAGACATATCTAAGATCGATCCTAGCATAGCATTCCACAAATTGTCAATCGACCCAAACATAAAGCTTATCTAGCAAAAGAAGAGGAACTATGGTGTTGAGTGATAGTAGGTCATAAAGGAAGAAGTAGAGTAATTGTTAAGGGCCGATTTTTGTAAAGTCCAATGCACAATATAGATAACAAATGTAGTTCTTGTTAAAAAAGATAATAAAGGGTGGCAAATGTGCATTGATTTCACAAACCTCTACAAGGTATGCCCAAAAAACTCCTATCTATTGCCCAACATAGACCAATTGATTAACAATGCCTTCGATTTTAAGGTTTCAAGTTTTGAAGATACATTTATAGGATACAATTAATCAAGGATGCACCTTGATGATAAGGATAGCATAGTTTTTATAACATACCATGTAATATATTACTATAAAGTGATGTTGTTCAGTCTCAAGAAGGGCCAACTTATCAAAAGATGATGAATAAGGTCTTTGCAAAATAGAAAGAGTGAAATATGGAAGTATATAAGATGACATGTTAATCAAGTCAAAAAGTATGAGTCAACACTGGGCAGATTTGGAAGAAAAGTTCAATGTTCTGAGAAAAAACTAGATGGGGTTAAATCCTAGGAAATGTGCATTTGGTGTAAAGCATTACCAAGCAAAGAGTCAAGCAAATCCATCTAAATGCCAGGTAATCATTAACATGAAAAGCCCAACAAGCATAAAAAAGGTCTATACATTGAATAGTAAAATCACTGCTCACACGTTTCATGTTCAAGTTAACTAACAAACATGCTCTTTTTTTAATTTGCTTAAAAATGCTAAAAAATTGGTTTGGACTGACAAACGTGAAAAGGCTTTCAAAGAATTAAAATAATACATGGCCACACCACTTATACTTTTTTGATCGGAGCCTAAAGAAACACTGTACTTGTATTTAATGACAGCAAAAGGAGTAACTAGTTCAATACTCATATGAGAAAGTGAAAACAAACAAAGGTCAATCTACTTTACAAGTCAAATGCTACATGAAGTAGAGTAAGACATCAGAAGATAGAAAAACTAGCTTTCATCTTGCTCTCGGCATCCAAAAAGTTAAAGCCCTATTTCCAAAACCATCAAACTATTATTTGAACAAATACTCCCACCAAAAAAGTGCTCTATAAAAATGACCTTGTCATTGGCTTGTAGCTTGGGTAGTAGAACTTTTTAAGTAAAGACTCGTTTATGAGACACATTGTGTAGTAAAAAGCATAAGTGCTGGCAGACTTTATAGTTGAAATAACTGAAGTAGAAGAGGCCAACTAGAATAACCCAAAGTGGATACTTTATGTTGATGGGTCAAATAGCAAAGGAAGTGGAACATGAGTAATCTTGGAAGGGCCTCACAACCTAGTGTTGGAGTATTCATTAAAATTTGAATTCAAGAAAATAAATGATCAGGTGGAACATGCGGCATTAATAATAGGATTAAGGCTTGTGAAAGAAATAAGTGCTCGAGTGATAAGAATAATGAATGACTTCTAATCAGTGATCATCCAAGTCAAAGAAGATTACAAAATAAAAGAGTTTGTACTGGCCAAGTATGCCCAGATGGCCAGGAGCTTATTCAAAAGGTTTAAATATGAGTTAACAAGAATCTTAGGGCAAAAAATGATCAAACACATGCACTTGATAAATTAGATAGCACTAAAGCTATAGTCAACAACCAAATGATAATAAAAGAGACCTTTTAAGTTCCTTGCATGGAGGAAGTCATGCTTGTAAAGCAAGGTGAATCTTATATGACCCCGATCATCTCTTTTTTGAAGGATAGATACTTATCAAGTGATAGAAGAGAAGTTAGAAAAATTGAACAAAGGTTATCCTACTTATTCCTAAAGAATAGGTAGTTGTATAAGAGAAGTTTTGCGCTTCCATCTTTGAGATGCTTATGACCAAATGAAGCTAAATATGTCTTAAGGGAGATTCATGAAGGAATATATGGAAGTCACTTGACGGAATGAAAAAAAAAGTGGTGAAATAGGTACAAAAGTATCAAAAATTTGCCAATGTCCACAGACAACTAGTTACAAACTTGAAACCTATAATTTTTCCATAGTTATCCTACCAATGGGGCATTGATCTTTTATAACCCTTTTTAGCTACTCCCCTAGCTAAAGTGTGTGGTAGTGGTAGTTAACTACTTCACTAAATAGGTTAAGGCAAAACTCCTTGCAACTATAACATCGAATAATGTGCAAAAATTCATGTGGAAGTTCATTATCTATAGGTAAATTCTCTCTATATTATTTTATTGTAACAAATGCATTTAACAAATAAAGCCTTGCAGGTACAATCTCCCTACAACAATCATATCCATCAATGGAAACCAACTTGCTAACGATAGCTTTAGAGATTTTTGCCAAAGGTAAAATTGGTCGATATAAAATTACTAATAGTTAAATGAATATCTCATTCATTTTTTATGATAAAGGTTGAGGATTAAATAAAAGTTTACATCTATTGAACAACCTTAGACCAACGGACAAGCAGAGCTAGCAAACAGGATCATCCTCGAAGGATTAACAAAAAAGCTTGATGAAGGAAAAGAAAGATGGGTGGAAGAACTACCTAGTGTCCTGTAGTCTTATAGAACCATTCCATACACCACTACAAGAGAAACCCCATTCATGCTTACTTATGGGTGTGAGACAATGCTTTGGGTCATGTTAAGGCAATATTCCAATTAAAGAAAATGCTATGAGAAATAGACGAATGAAAGAAGAAGAACTTAATATGCTAGTTGAAACTAGAGACATAACTCACCTCCATAAGGAGCGTTACAAAGGAAAATTAGCCAGGATTATTAATAAGAAAGTCCAGAGAAAGGAATTCACAAGAAAAATGCTGGTCCTGGACCTTGAGAAGCACAAGCAGAGAGGAAGTTGGTAGTGTTTTAGGAAGACCTTTTCCAAGTAAAAGAGTGTCTATCAAATAGTGCTTATCGATTAGAAATGATCAAAGGAAAGCCTATACTGCATACTTAGAGTGCAACACATCTTAAAGCATACCACGTGCAATTGCAAAAGTTAGCTATTGATGAGTAATGTAAATAAAATTGATTTGAAAATGGAATGAAAAGTAAAAAGTTATTTCTCACTCAATGACTAGTTGTATTTTATCATTAATAAAGCTTGAGAAATCCCATCGGTATTAAAAGCCTGAGTAGTCCCTTGGCACCATAAAAACCCAAGTATGCCCCTTGACACCTAAAGCCAAGTAGTCCTTCGATACCATAAGAATTTGAGTTGTTCCTCAATATTTAAGCTAAACATGATGCATGACAAAACAATGCAAAAGAATATAAACAAAAACTTGTCATAATGCAAGGGTGATAGTCACCACCAAAAATGAATGAGATAATAACATCATAAAAATGAGTGACCCCTTGGAGCTCGAAAGTGAGTTTAACACTAAATAACGAATGATCTATTAGAGGTCACCATTAATGCCAAGTAAATAAATAGCCCATTGGAAGTCAAAATTTGAAAAGAACAATAAAAATAAAAGAAGACAAGGAATAGATGGTCAAGCAAATGAGCACATTTCCTAAATAAAATTACAAGTGTTCAAGTTAGGTCATAACTTGGCCTTAGAAAGTTCTTCCTATTGTTTCTTCTCTTTAGTCTTGAAGGCATGCTTGTCCTCAGATCAGCCTTTTCTCTTAGCTTTCAGCTTTTGATCCTTCTGAAGTAGGAATTCAAAGGACTTCTCCTTCTTCACCTTCATTACATCTTTCTTACACTAATTCAAAGATCTGGTTGGTCAAGTCCTGGTGCTCTTGTCTTGATCAGCTAACTCTGCGAATTAGTCTCTAGTTCCATCTTCAAAACCTTAAGGGCATTGGGATTAGCCTTCGAGCGACTCTTCTCAACACCAGGGGCGGACCCAATGTGGGCCCAGTGGGGGCTCAAGCCCCCACTTAAGTTTTTCAAAAAAAATTATTATAATATTAAAAAAAAATTTTGATAGAAGGACTAAATTGAAAATTCGGCAGGGACTAAATTGAAAAAAATCTTTAAAAATGGGTCTTAGTGAAAAAAAGTAAAAAATTTGGGGCTAAATTATAAATTTTCTTATTTTGGATCCGGGCCAGCCCCCACTGGCCTAGATTCCTGCGTTCGCCCCTGCTCAACACACACCAGAGTAGGAACAACATAAAGAATGGAAGTTACCAAATGGATAATTTGAGTAGTTGAGGACTTAAGAGACAACGGGATTGTGATCCTTTAAGAAGGCTTCATTCCTCTCCTAGTTGGCCAAAGTAAGAAGATGACCTTGTAAAAAAGATGAGTTGTCCAAATTTTTATACCAAAGGGTGTCGATGGACTCAAAATCAAACTAAAAACCCTTAAGAGCTTGGATCGGCTACAACTTTGATCATAAGCTAAGTTTTTCTTTGGGAATAAAAGGAAGGAAGTTTTAGAAGCAAAAGTTGTCGCCTTATCAAATCAAGGAGAGTAATCAAATTGCAAGTGCGCTTTCAAGATGGGAAGGTCATAAAAGGCCTCAGGGATGTTCAAGCACTTGTAACCTCTAAACTTGGCTTTGGAGTAGCAATAATCTAGTAGTGGGAGGAATGATTGGCTCCTACATAACTGAGGCATGAGCATGGATCTCTTCAAGGTGCTTGGAGTCCATTTTCATTAGTGGATTTCAACAAATTCACCTTTAAGCCAAGAATCTAAAAAGATAAAAAAAAAAAAAAAAAAAGAGCACAAGTTGGCATATAAAATCTTATGCTAAAAAAAAAACATGATACATAGATGAAAACATACGAAGAATACATTGGGTATCAAACGACCCTAGCAACAAAAGGTCAACAATCAAGTCCTGATCATCATCAAAATACTCCTTGAAAGGAAGGTTTCATAATTGCTTGGCAAGGACAGTTCATTTTATAAGGTAAAGATACTCACTGTCAAAGAGAAAGAAAGGTTGAAACCTTTTAACTGTACAAACTCTGAAGAAAGAATCTTTCCAAGTATGAACATTGGAAATCATATTGTCAAAGATTATGTTGTATGATCATTAGGTAAAATGGACCCAACCTTTAGGGTTCTATTCGGAGTAAGTAAAGATAATGCTCACAATGGGTCACGGCGTAGGTGAGTGCACAATACCTCAAAGTAAAGAAGGAAAAATCAGGCGTTAAGTGAGTTAGGTCATACAAATATTGAGAGCATGAAGAATGTCTTTCTGAAACACAGTAAAGGGTGGTGAAACATGGAGCCGATTGATAATATCTCCATAAAACATTATGAAGGAGGTTATGTCATAGTTGCACGAGTATCTATCTCTGCAGGCTTGAATAAGATTCCTTCCATAGACTTTCCAGTAATTTAAACTTCTTCCAGCTTCTTTATAATTATAGATCTTGCTGCTCAAAGGGAAGGAAAAATCATCTTTACATTCGGATGAATCCAATTCATATCATTGAGAATAGCATCAATCAAGCTAGCATGCTTAACCCCCATTGGCATCCCGAGAACGTTCAACCATGATAATGTGGAGCGGATAAGCAAAACAAAGGGCGATGTTCATGAAAAAGCACTCTCCACAATTCGAAGATGAAGACGAGTCAAAGTTAGAAGATAGGTCAATCAGTATTAGGTTAATTGCCCTTCCAAACATGAAACAAATAAAAGCTAGAGTGAGGTAAGATGCCACCTTAAAGATGAGTAGCAAAAAGGCGTATTAGGTCGAGAGACAAAGAAAGAAAAGGGGAGCAAAAAAAAAAAAACAAAGGGTCGTGAAAGAAAAAAAAAAGGAAAAAAACAAGAGAAAATAAAAAAACCAAATAGCACTTAAGCAAGCCAAGAATCGTCCAAAAATCAAAGCAAAAATCAGGAAAGACATAATGGACCAAGCAATTAAAGAAAGTTAAGCGGCAACACAAAGTCATATCTCTCAACCAGAAGAAAAAGCAACATTATATCTCATAAAATAGCAATTCCTGCAACCAAATCGAGCGAAATGTAAACAAAAAGCCACGAAAATACAGAGCTATAAAAAGTAAACCTTCGTAAGAGAAGTATAAGAGGAAAACCTTACCTGAAGAGAGGAAGACTTCGAGAGTCGCAGGAAAGTCATCGAAAAATGCAGAAAAAGCTTGGAAACAGAGAGTTGGGAAAGAAAGAAGCATTGGAAGTTTCTTTGTAAACTGAAGGTAGGAAAAAAAACTATTTTTCGAAAATTCATCACGCTATTAAAGAAAACTCTAGACCAATCCAACGGTTATAAATTTATAATAAAAGGGGATGGATGCTCATATCACTGTCCATGCAGCAATATGACATGTAAGGTCAGTGATTCGCCTCAGAAATGTAAGTGTCATTGTTAACACCTTCAACAGCTTGCATTGGAAGATGAAAAATTCAGGGGACAAATGACCACGTATAATAGTAAAGTAAGCAAATGATACAGTCCAAAATTTAAATCTTGAATTGTGATCGATCAACTGGACCAAGGAATGGTTGAGTAAGCCCAAGTCCAAATAGGATAGCCCACGACAACCCACAGCACACGCTCATAGGCAATCACATTTGAATTCATACGTGGGTGGCGGGACATCCTCTCCAAGTGTACAAAATAAGAATCTCACTCACGCCTGAAGTACATCATCACCACATGGATGCTCGTCATTTGTCAAGAGCCAACATCAATGATATGATCAACAGCTATATAAAGCCACCATATAACCCATTCGCACACTCATGATAATATTTTCACTAAAACTCTATTTTACAACTAGCTTGAATGTCAGAATTTATTTAACAAATTATTTTTATTGTGCACCACTAAGTCTATTGCCTGTTCAGGATATCTTCTCATCATCCACAATCCCTCACCATCAACTAGTTTCAGTTGAGGAGTTTCACTAAATATGCTAGATTGTGAGCACGACCCATTACATCCATTGATGAGTTTCTAAGGAAGCTATGTTCATGATGGAAAGATGACAAACTAGTGGTTTTGATTGAAGATTCTATGGTAGCAAATCGGAAGAAATATAAAATCAGACAGAAGATTATATGGTTAAGGAAGAAAACCTTCATTGCAATTGCTTAGACAGAAAAACATAAATTTAAAAAATGACACCTCTTTTAATATAATTTGAAATGACGATTTCATAGCATTGAATTGCTCGCTCAAAATGCTCCAATAATTTATAAATTCTGTCTATCTTTCATCAGAATTTGAATTCCTCAGATAAAATTAATCATCCGCTTGGACTCCCTTTCCAAAACACAGTGCGAGGGAATTCTAATTTCCATTGAGGCTCTGCTCCTTTTATTAGAAGGCATTTTATATAGGAAAATTTTATTTGTATATAGGAAAATTTTATTTGTGTATGTATAACTGAAGGATTTTCGTACCATTTATATATTATAATTAAAATATATATATATAAGATCATAATAATAGAAGAAAGCAATTTCTTCTCTAAAAAAAAGGATATTATTTTTCATCATACTCTTCACATAAATTAAATATGTAAAATATTTTTTTATTATTTTAATATTTTATAACTATAAATATAAATAAATAAAATTACTCATAAGAAAAATATTTCCCATCAAAACAAGATGGACCGTAACTAGAATTTGTACAAGAGAATGAATAAGTCATTAAGCAGCCTTAATTTAGAAACACATTAGTGTTAATTAAAATATCGTTTAGTTGACAAAAAGTTCTATGAGAAATGCAATTTCTTAAAAAATAGATAATAATTATATTATTTGATTGATCGTTAATTGACAAAAAAAAAAGGAAAGTAAGACTTCCTAGGGAGTACTACTTTTCACAAAGCATAAGAAGCTACTCTTGCCTTAAGTAAGACAAACTTTATGTGTTTTTAATGAAATAGAAATACAAAATTATCTTTACAAAATTTAAATAATGATAAAAGTATTTTTTATTTCATAATCAATCTTTTAATAATAAATTATTTAATAATAAGAGTGTATTTTAATCATTTCTATAATACTTCTTAGGAAGTTCATATATAATTAAATCGAACAAAGTACATAAATTTATTTTCTAGAGAGTGTTAATTTTTCATTGTCAACCAAATAATTTTTAATATTTTATAAGAAATTTACAAAAGAATTTACTTGCTAAAAAGATTAACTCTCCATAAAAATTACTTTCTATGTGCTAAGATTATAGAAAAATAACTAATGAAGGAGAAAGGAAAAAATAGCAAATTATCTTTGTATTCTTAATTTATTTATAATAAAACAAACCTTTTTTTCTGGCCATTCCCTCTTGTTTTCATTTTCTAACTGAGAACAAAACTAGCTAGGGTTGCCCCGATGAGGAGGATAAACATTATTCACAACGTACTCAGCCTACATATGATGTAAAATCTATCCCATATCTGGCTGTAGTTTCTCGTACTGATGATATGTGCTCCGGTGGTCCAATGTTATATATATATATATATATATATATATATATATATATATTTTAAGACATCAATAATTTTCAGAAAAAAAAAAACGAGGATAATAAATAAGCATCTAATTTATATCCACGTACACCACCGCATGTGACATATAATTTAAATATTATTAAAATGTTAAGCCAATTTCTCCAGAAATCCAACTTTGTTGTACTTTTATTCCAATTGCGTGGTTATAATTAAACCATTGACCTGAATGGATTTCACATGCAGACAATCAACAGCCTGCGTTCAGAAGCCATTAGCTTTAAGGAAGAAACGTGAGCCATTTGATTTTGGTAGAAATAAACTGGGCATCACTCATTGTTACTCTGTGGAGACACAACAGAAGCCAAAAACCAATTAAGATGTTTGGTGTCTTTGTTCTGAGATGGATAAAAGGTAATTCAAACGTTTAAAATCCAATTGGCTTCTGTCAAGAACATGATATGGTAACTGGGAAAATGTTAGAGGGGTAATTTTCAAAGAAATCGGTAGCATAACTATATTGAAATAGAGCAACTTATTTTATTCTAAATTTATTGTTAGAAATAAGTTAGTTGTATATATGAATTATTGGATACAAACTATGGCTACTTCATATACATATAATAGAGTCTAAACGTACAATTTGAGTAAGTTTAACCGGTAATATAGTTTTAAATTGGAGACTATAGTGATGGTTAAAATTGTAATTGTTATATGAGAAAATCGGCTCGTACTAGTTGGACTTGTGAGTAGTTCGAGAGCGGCAAAAGGACCAACTTGAAGAACGCTCAGATCGCTACGCCTCCAGATCGCCTCGCGAAGTGACCTCTCCAGCTCGAGCTCGTGCATGACAGAGTGAACTCGACCTCGACTTCCTCATCTCGAGGATGGGTGTGGCTCCAGATTAACCTAACTGATTAAGTATGATCAATGACCTAAGAGTTCACTAGACAAAAGACCCGTTCGCACTCTGCTCAGTAGACACGCCGAGCCTACTTATTGAAAACAATCTGCAGTAGTCGAATACCAAAATTTTGTCTGTTTATTCTGTCTTGCATAATAAATATTGATGCAATAGATTTATTGCAAATAAAATTACTATTGTAACCTCCTCTCCTCTATAAATATAAGGAAGGAACCCTCCCCAAGAGGAGGGATGATCTGGAAAAAATAAGCAGAAACTCTGCTAAAATAAAGAGAAGCTAGAATATGCCAAGAACTATGAGAGGAAGCAATATTGTATGCTAAGATCTTTGCAGAGATACTTCCATAACAATATACTATCATGGACATAGAGTCCGATTTTATCCAGATTTAGCCGAACCACATTAAAAATCTTGTGTCTCTTTTCCGCTCCTCCTTTCTTCTTTATGTATCTTGCTGATTTGTTGTACTTGAACCAGTTTACGATCAGAGATCCCGAAAGAATCCCCCCGTTGGCTGGAGTTTGGCTCATTACCAAAGTCTGACGTCAACATTTTGGCGCCGTCTATGGGGATCTCACCTGTTCTGATTCATTTCCTACTGCAATGGCCAAGGAAAGAGCCACTAGAGCTTCAAATGCGCAACCCCATCCTCCAGATGGTCACATCATGATGACGGACTCGTCCACTGCTCCTATTATCAAAGCAACTACTGGTGTCCCTCCAGCCAGCTCAATACAACCAGTTCCTGTCACTAATGGCACCGACGGACTGTAAACCTGGCTTCAGCGTCAGGAGAGACTTGAACACATGATGAGAGAGATGGTTAAAATAGTCACAATGTTAGTGCAAACACAAGCTCAGAATGTGCAAGGGCAGGCTGAAACCGCCGCACCCGAAGTTGAACATTCCGGTGAAGCTAACCAGGAGCAGACTTCGTATCACCATCCACATGGTTGAAATAGTGAACCAAACCGCCAAGTCTCTAGCCAAGGACTGGGGGGCTTGGACATTTTAGTAGAAGATCTCCTTCAAAGAGTCAATCATTTGGAGGAGCATTCTCAGGCCCAAAATTACCGAGGTCACTTTGGGGAGCAAACCCCATTCTCTAGAGGGATTGTGGAGGAACCCCTCCCGTGCAAACTCAAAGTCCTAGCCATTCTGCTATATGACAGAGATAGCGACCCGCACAACCATCTAGACTTGTTCAACATTTAGATGGATCTACAAGTTTGCAACCCCTTAGTTAGGTGCTGCTTTTTCCCTACTACTTTGGGTGAAGTTCCTCAAATGTGGTTCAAGAGCCTTCCAGCTCGTAGCATTAGCAGTTGAGAGGAGTGCCAGGGAAAGTTCATTGACCTATACCAAGTGCTGAAGAAGTAACTCGCGCCCTCATGTCATCTCGCTACGGTCTTCCAGAGTAAGCATGAAGCATTGAAAGACCACATTGCTCGCTTTAGGCATGAGGTTAACAATGTGGAGAAGTCCTCAGATGAGGCCATCCTGACTGCCATCTCAGTGGGACTTCGTAGAGACGAGAAGCTATTCAAGAGTCTGTACAAGTCCCCAGTTAGCAATCTGGGTGAATTTTACGAGCGAGTCATGAAGTAGATCAGATGGGAAGAAACTTTCAGTCCGTAGAAGCTCGAGGGGAGCAACTCGGCCCAAAATAAGAAGAGGAGTAATCATGGGAACAGGAATGACAACCCTGAGTGCCAGCTTGCTAAGAAGAGCAAGATGAGCGACCCTTATTTTCAGGTCGTCACAGCACCTATAACATCTTATTAGATGCCCAAGACAGGATCTTTGCGATGGAAAGGGACAAAGAAGATTTCGGAAAGCCTCCACCCTTGAAGACTCCCAGCAAGTCCAGACTCAACCGAGGGAAATTCTGCACGTACCACAATAAGTTTGGACATGTCACCTCAGAGTGTTGGGCATTGAGAGATGCTATCGAAGATCTCATCAAAAGAGGTCGTTTGCATGACTATGTTATGTAGCCTTCCAAGCAACGGCTAGGACCATCTCGGTAGGACCTTGAGCAAGAGCAGTCTCCTACTATCAGGACTATTTTTTAAATTTTTGTAATTTTTGTGAATTATGTAAACATTTTGAATATCACTATTGATTTTAAATTTTCTTCGAACAAGTGATTTGCCTAACTAGCACTTTTTATTTGGGCACAAGATCACCTCGACCACAAGATTAATCACCTGTTTTATTTGGACACAAGATCGCCCTGGCCACAAGATCGATCACCCTTTTATTTGGACACAAGATCGCCTCAACCACAAGATAGGTCACCCTTTTATTTAGGCACAAGATAGCCCCAATCACAAGATCGGTCATCCTTTTATTTGGCCACGAGATCGGCCCAAGTACGAGATTACTCACTTGTTAATTTCATAGCTCTCATGCGAACTCTATTATTTCGTAGCTTTCATGCGAACTTATCTATTTGGCCAGGAGATCGGCCCGAGCATGAGATCGCTCACTTGTTAATTTTGTAGCTCTCATGTGAACTCTATTATTTCGTAGATCTCATGCGAACTTATCTATTTGGCCACAAGATTGGCCCGAGCATGAAATCGCTCACTTGTTAACTTTGTAGCTCTCATGCGAACTATGTTATTTCATAGCTCTCATGTGAACTTGTCCATTATTTTACAATTTTCATACTGACTTATCTATTTATTTGGCCACAGGATCGGCCCAAGTAGAGGATTGCTCTAACTTGCAGCTTACTTGTGACCGAGTGTTCATAGCTCTCACACTAATTTCTAACTATGCATAGGTCGCATAGATTATTTAAACAATGCAAATATACAAGAGCAACAAACAGAGATCACAAAAGTAAACTTTATTCATAAAAAGACCTCAATGAGGCAGAACTACATCAGAAAGCTTTGGATACAGACTAATCAGAATACAAAGGGAAAAACCTATGACTAAGAAGAAGAACTGGTCGCGGAGGGCCGTACTCTGGCTGACTAGAGCCCGTGCGCCACCCAAGTCTTTAACTTTCTTCTTCTAATGCACCTTTGGTGGCGGCACCGCAGTTCTTTATGTTCTCTAGCCTCCTGCTTCCCTTCTGATTTGCGAAAGAAGCAAATCAAGGAGCGCCAGGAACTTAGTCGGCCGAACAATTACCTCATGGTAGTATCGAGAGGACATAGTTTGAGATCCATATGAGATCCCTCCATGTTATCAGAGAATCCGAACCTTCCGAGTTCTTTATGCAGCAGACCATACATGCCCTGGTGGAGAGCCAGAATGCCAAAAACAATGGCGGTTTATCAAGAAACTCCATGATTTACTCAGTAGAAAGAATTCCTCTTCCCTTATATAGAGCCAGGGCTGGCTCCATCGAAGGATCCAGATCCATCCTGCCAACTGTCATCATTTATCGCTTCGGGAAAGGCCAAGGTAGACTCACCAATAACTGTCAGACACGTGCCATAAGAGACATAGCCTAGTGCAGATGAAACGATAGTCTCGGAAGAAGACTTTGACTGGCCAAATATCGAAGAGTCATAACTCCCAGCCCGTAAAGCGAGTTGAGAGTTGGGGGGCTTATGTTATATGAGAAAATCAGCTCGTACTAGTTGGACTTGCGAGCAGTCCGAGAGCGACAGAAGGACCAGCTCGAAGAATGCTCAGATCGCTACACCTCCAGATCGCCTTGCGAAGCAACCTCTCTAGCTCGAGCTCATGCATGACAGAGCGAACTTGACCTCGACTTCCTCATCTCGAGGACGGGTGTGGCCCCGGGTTGAACGTCCTGACTAATGAAGTATGATCAGCGACCTAAGAGTTCGCTAAACAGAAGACCCATTCACACTTTGCCCAACAGACATGTCGTACCCACTTATTGAAGACAATCTACAACAGCCGAATAGCAAGATTTTGTCTGTTCATTCTGTCTTGCATAATAAATATTGATGTAATAGATTTACTATAAATAAAATTACTATTGTAACCTCCTCTCCTTTGTAAATATGAGAAAGGAGCCCTCCCCAAGAGGAGGGAAGATCTGGAAAAAATAGGCAGAAACTCTACCAAAATAAGGAGAAAAGCTAGAATATGCCAAAAGCTATGAGAGGAAACAATATTGTATACTGAGATCTTTGTAGAGATACTTCCATAACAATATACTACCGTGGACGTAGGGTCTGATTTTATCCAGATTTGGCCAAACCACATTAAAAATCTTGTGTCTCTTTTTCGCTCTTCCTTTCTTCTTTGTGTATCTTGCTGATTTGTTGTGCCTGAACTAGTTTACGGTCAGAGATCCTGAAAAAATCCTCCCGTTGATTAAAGTTTGGCTCGTTACTAAAATCCAACATCAACAATAATGTTCTTTGTAATCATAACTCTTTATAATTTTAGTAATAGTATCATTTATTTATAATTTTGTTAATTGTAATATAAAATTATATATGACAAATGAGATTTGATATTTTCAACTATTTATATCTTTAGTCTGAATTCTACTACTATCAATTTTAAGGATTAAATAATGTATAAATATTATTATAAATTTTTAAAGAGACTAACTTAATAGCATACATGCTCTCATTTTGAAATCGAATAATGAATTAATCTTACTAATAAATTTTTGTTTATAAAAAGAAGAAGACGAAATTCTAAATAAGCAGAAAAAAATTCAAATGAAATTAACGACCTATAATATTATTGAGATGGTAATTGTGAAGGAAGAGGTTGGAGCTAGCAATCTGTCCCATGGTTGACCTGGCAACTTCGTCTTCTATGATTAATGTGTTACTGATCTCAGTGTCACCAGCTAGCACACATGAGTGCATGCTATATACATATATGATCAGTAACAGAAGGTTGACAATAATTTGGTAGTGAAATGAAAATAGGAAAAAGTGCATATCAGAGAGAGAGAGAGAGAGAGAGAGAGAGAATATCGAACAAAGGAAATATTGATATCCACAGAAAGAAGTTACCTATACATATAGCTTCCAAGGGCATATGATATATATCAGGGACAGACACCGGCCAATATAACACATCCCTATCAGCTACTTGCCACTTACTCTCTTTAGCCACTGTTCTCACATGGTTGCCAAGCTGTACTGCTCCCTTCTTATGCATATTTAATATACATTAAATTATTAGTTATTTGACACATGTATTATTAATAAATAATTCTTTAGAAATTATCTCATTAACTGATTTAGTATTTTAAATAGTTTTACGTGGTAAATATGTGTACCTTAAGAACTTTTTATAAAGACACTATAATGCCTTCTTTTATGTCAAATTTGTTAGGCTATCTAGTAATCCAAATTTTAAAAGGTTCATTCCAAAATCTAAGGACATGGATCATTCGATAGTTTACTGCATATATGAATTGTAGTACGTCGTGCTATTGGGGTTTTTAAGTTCTATATTTTGGTTTCTCTTTGCAAATCAATATTTGGAGACTTTAAAACCTTTTGAGCAACCAATATGGCTAGTTAATTTCCATGGCCAGCAATTTCTTTGATCTAAGTATTCTAGAATAAAGAAATTGTTTGGTCTATCATATTATGATGTAGAAAGACAGTAAAGTGATATGCGCATCCAGTACATTTTTTTGACACATATAGGTCCCATAAATAATAAAATAATTTTTTATTAATTAAAAATAAAAAAACACGTATTATATAATTGAAAATTAGAATATATAAATATTTTTTGTTCAAATACAAGTTTATTTCATTATGCCAGATCTTATTCATTTGAATAAAATTTTACAAGGACAACTTGCGAACTAATTCACTTGTTACGTGGAAATGAAACTACAATCCAAAAACATGGTGTTTGTCGTAAAGCATGAATCCTGCAAAAGCTTGTCAATAATATAAAATTTATTACTTGTAAATATATCCCCCATCTTATGATTAGAGTTTTGCCTTACATATTTTTTAAAATAGGTATAATATTTATGAAAATTTTATATGATTCTATAAATTTTAAAAGAAAGTTACAATTTTCATGCGGGCTTTACGTAGAAAAGTATGGAACTTTACCATTTACAAAAATAATTAAAAAAAAAAAATCAAACTGCATGCATAACGTGTATTAATGCCTATTCTTTTCTTATTATGTACCGAAGGATGAAACCAGACCCTAGATATACCTTATTCACTTACATTAATTTTCAGTTACATTATTTGAAAATGACATCAGAAAGTGAATCTGGACCACCAGCTACACTGCTGTAAACACTTCATAACAGGAGAAGATTCTTTGAAATATGTATGCAAGAAATCAGAATAATAATTCTGTTATTTTTGCATTTTATTTTTTATTTTCACTCTCATTTTCTTTTACAAAAAAATTAGATGTCACATTGTATATTAGAAAGTGTGTTATTCTTCTGTGCAGTTTTAAAGTTGAATTTACATGTAGATTTATCATTGACATAGATTGTATATATAAATGAACCAGCCTAACAAGTATATATCATTATATATATATATATATATAATGAGGTTGACAAATAATTTTGTATCTACCTTCCATATAAAAAAAAAGGTGTAAGGAAATCCTATATTATTTCACTTTCCTTTTTCCCTGGAACCATTGCTCTCCAGCTAGCATATGAAGCTGTATCAGTGCACGGCATTGGAGAAGATAAGATATCAATGTCCATGGCATAGTTGATGGGATCTAAATTTTGATGTTATATTGAAATTCATTCATACACTTATTGTAGAATGCCAACTAACAAAACTTTGGCAGCTGCCATTTTGTGCCCAGTTAGCCCCATTCTTCACGTGAGCAGCTTATAGGCCTTTTTTGTTTGCTTCCCCAAGCTCCTCACTATTCCTATAAAACATCATCTTCTTCCACAATACTCTATACTTTCTATTCTTTCTCCTTCACAGCCACAGCCATGGAGTCCTCAAAGACTTATGCTTTCCTCTTCATTTGCATGCTTTTCATCTCCTCTTTCACTCCCATTCTTGCTTGTGAATTTTGTGGAAATCCTCCAAAGAAACCAAAACACCCTGTTCCAGTTCCTCCGGTTGTCAAGCCTCCATTTGTAAAGCCACCAGTGACTCCGCCTCCAGTTGTAAAGCCACCAGTGACCCTGCCTCCAGTTGTAAAGCCACCGGTGACCTTGCCTCCCGTTACTGTCCCTCCAATTTTGAAGCCTCCAGTCACCTTGCCTCCAGTCACTGTCCCTCCAATTTTGAAGCCTCCAGTCACCTTGCCTCCAGTAACTGCACCTCCAGTTACTGTCCCTCCAATTTTGAAGCCTCCAGTTGCACTCCCAATCCCACCCATTGTGAAACCTCCAGTTACCGTCCCTCCAATGTTGAAGCCTCCAGTAACTGCACCTCCAGTTACTGTCCCTCCAATTTTGAAGCCTCCAGTTGCACTCCCAATCCCACCCATTGTGAAACCCCCACTGGATCTCCCTCCGGTGACAGTTCCTCCTGTGACAGTTCCTCCGGTAACAATTCCTCCAGTGACAGCTCCTCCGGTGATCACTAACCCGCCGGCAAAGCCAGGAGCGCCATGCCCTTGCGGGAAAATCCCGCCGGCCAAGGCTACTTGCCCCATTGACACGCTGAAACTGGGTGCTTGTGTGGATCTGCTTGGTGGGTTGGTGCACATTGGAGTTGGAGATCCAGTTGTGAATAAATGCTGCCCAGTGCTTCAAGGGCTTGTTGAGCTTGAAGCCGCAGTTTGCCTCTGCACCACTCTTAAAATCAAGCTTCTGAACCTCAACATATACGCTCCACTTGCTTTGCAGCTCCTAGTGACTTGTGGGAAGGCTCCTCCTCCTGGTTACACCTGCTCCCTTTAAACACCAGTTAAGTGCTTGCTGACCTTTTGTCTAAGAAGCCCTCCCCTAAAGAACCCAAATTTTATTACCTAGTAAATCTTCTAATTTTTCCATTTATTGGGACACAATGAGCTAGAAACGTCACTCTCACTGTTTTTCTTTTCTCGCAGGCTGTCCTTCACGATGGACTTACCAAAGTTTAATATCAACTAGTTATACGTATCTAAGGGTCACTTGTTCAAACTTTCTCAATAATGTGCAAAAGTGCACAAACTTAAATGCATCTATAATTTTTATTTACATATCAAGTAGACACAGTTTGTTTTCAAATATCATGCAAAGAGACAAAACTAAAGAAAATTTTTCTGATGATACTAAAATATAATTTTGTTAAAGAATTTGATGAAAATATTTTAATTTTGAGGGATTATATAGCAATTTTTTATAAAAATTATAAAACGTTTAGTTACACTATGATGGATTGGTAGAGACAAAAGTTTACTTGAGAAGCATGATCATTTTTCTAATTAAGAGACATATATAAATGAAATGTGACCTCTTTATTCTGGGAGAATCAGCATTAAAACAAGAAACACACTATATCTACGAACTTTCTACAACTGTCTACTTTCGAATTCCATTTTTTACATGTTATTTAAACAGTTTATTTGAATGTTTTCTCTCACTAAAATCACATATGGATGCATGCTGGTTATTATTTTCCTATGAATTATATAATGTTATATATGTTGTGCCCGTGGACTTGAAATCTATGTCTCATGGAACGTGATGGCCTTGGCCTGCAGGTTGGCAGCTTGAGGAACGTGTGGACGGATTCGCCATGAGAGGTTGTCGAGCCACTCGTTCTCTCCTATTCTCTCTCTAGATTGGAATTGCAGTTGTTTCATTTGGCTATTAATTTGTAAACCATTAATTATTTGTTTTTCAATTCTGGCATTGTATTATTGCTTGTATGTTTCATTTTAGGCTAGCTAATTAAGTAGCATCAAACATGTGCCTTGATTTGTGTCTTATCTTAAGATTGTTGATATGATTCTCACTTTGTTAAACTCGAAGATCAGGTTCTTGGTTTGCATCTTTCATTTTTTAGGATTAGTTTTGGGATCTGGTAAGTCTCTCCGCTTCCTCTTTAGAAAAGAATAAGCATATCTCTGAAGCACAGATTCGTCTGTACTTGATGACAATGTTTGTGTTTATTTAGAAATATTTCATTAATAACAAGTTGCGATATCATGTAATTTTTGGAAGTTTTTTTATCTTTTAGAAGGATCTTGTGTGCGTAAAAATCTAATATAATACACCATTCTATCTGGTGCACCAAACACGGAAACACCATATCATTAGGAGAGAGAGAGAGAGAGAGAGAATGTTACTTTTAGATGCAGACAGCAAGCAAACAGTGTGAGTGAAAGACATGGAAACTTTCATGTGGCTAGGTCAATTCTAGCTTGTCGCATACTTGGCACTGTAACCCAAAGGTATTCATCACCCAATATGGTCCCTTTGATCTCTCAGGAGCTTAAAGCTATGAATTTAATATAGAAATACTTTCTATTAAAATTGTGTGATTTAATAAAAAATTATGTATCCTAAAATAAAAGATTATATTTTTACCTTTCCAAATTTGAAAGAAATTACTAACATAAAAATTGAAAAAATGCGCATCCTTCATCACCATGTATTTTTGCTACAATTCCTTGAATATTAATGTTAGTAATACTAAACACTCATTTCAGCCCCCCTCAATTTTACTTATTATTATTATTATTATTATTATTATTATTATTATAACAAACTGGAATAAGTAAACTTAATAAATAAGTGAAAAGAGTTTAAGTTAAATTTTATTAAATATAGAGAACACAATAAATCAAAATGAGTGTCATTGTTAATGCATTGTCCTAAAGTGTGCATGTGCTTTCTGCTATAAGCCTCACGCCTTCCCCTAAAGTGGAGAGAACACTCTTAAATGAGTGCCAATCGCATTCCTTCAAAATATCTGGCAGCCTTCACATGCAGTGGCAAACACTGAACTCTTTGTATGCTCCTGCTTGGCTTCTCGTTCAACTTACCTTTCATGGATCAACAGAAACCAAAGTTTTATTTTTAAATTATACTGATTTTTTCAAAATTTTACGAAATTATTGACATTTATTCTTGTTTGTAAAATTGTAGATATTTTTGTAACTTTTTTTGTTTTACATGACGTATAATTCTCTTATTTTGTCTCAAAATTTTTTACAAGCATCATGTATTTAGTTAAAAAATATAATAATAAGCATATTTATTTTGCAATATAAAGGCTGGAAAGTGTATTTGGGGGGGGGGCAATGTATTTACTATAGTAAAATACAATTTATCTCATTTTATCCCAACAATTTACCTCATCCAATTATAGTATTTATATCTTAAACATTTAAAAGAGACAATTTGACACTTTATACTTTGTATTTGTACCCTCGTTAGAATTTCGGCTGTTCAATGTATATGATGTTGTGGGAAAAAAAAAAACAACTTTTCAATCTAGTGTTGTTTTGAAACTATTTTCTCATTTTCTTCAATTATTTGGATGGAGTTACTTGGAGTAACTCCATCGTGGAGTGCCTGCAAAGGCTACCACAGCCAGTGCACTAGTGTCACAGTTTGGAACTTGTGACCAAATTCAACTAGTAGATGTACTTGATTTAGATGAAATTTGACACAAAAATTGATCATGAAGAGAAGATAATATGATGTAAATTTAAAAGAAAATGCTTATGTAAATTTTTTTTTTATTTTTTCCCTTTCTGAGGGCGTTTATGTAATTTTAACTAAGGTAACTTATTCATACGAGTTGGTAAGCACATGTGATCCTTGGATTTTTATCTTCGCGTTGATGTGTTATGATGCATTAGAACCCTTAGGAGTTGGGAGAAAAAATCCTTATGTCAACTAGGGAAAAGTATGTTTGCTCCAATCGGTAAGGATTTTGCTCACAATGCTTTTTAAGAGAGGAGTGTTTGGTGACCTGAGGTAGGTATCGAGGCACTCGTCTAAGGGATCAAGTGTGTGGCCTTAAGCCTCCCTTACATACTCGAGAGTCTGTAACCGAGGCTCTTATATGTGAATAAAGAAGTAGCCCATCTTCAATCGAAATATTATCCCATAGAATTTCTTTACTTTTAGCTGTATACATCTGCATTTGTTCGAATTGCATGAACACATCAAGAATATCTTTGTGAATGACTTGGTTGCCTTTATATGTGATTTAGTTGCTATATGCTCTATGTGATTTGTTACTTATGGTTGACTCAATGTGTTATAAATTGTAGGAGTTGCCCGTTATTTTTGAAACTTAGATGGTGTATGATCGAATGACTGACTTATTCTCAGGTACTAATTAACTAAATACCGAGTGAAGAGTCTAAGTATTGCACATTCCGACAGTCAAGTTGCTGGATCATGACAGTTGGTATCAAAGCGTGGTTAAGACCACCCTTCTTTGTTTTTCGCTGCACCTTGTTTATATGCCACTATGTCTAAGAAAATGACACCTACTGAGAACTTTGATGCAATTGCAATAGCAATTGGGAATCTTGAAGGAGTAGCCGAGGCCATAAAAAGTATCAAAAATGAAGAGATCCTTGAACTCTTTCAAAGGGCAATGAATTGGGAATCTCTTGAGCATCGAGTCTTAAATCTCAAAGCTAGCACAGGAGTTGAAGGCACGGGAACTAGTGAATCTCTATAATTCGTTGAGCAGCTTGTTACGATTGAGAGTAATCAGAAGGAATTGGGGGATGCTATAAAAGACCTTATTAACAGGGTGAAGGATGTAGTAGCTACCCTTTGTGCTGAGATGAATGACACAGTAGCCTCAGTGAAGGTTTTGATAATGGCCATTGGGAACAATTGCAAGAGGGTGGTGCCTTAAAGCAAAGGGGGAAAGTGAAAATCCCCAAACCAAGGCCATATGCAGGGGAGAGAGATGCATAAAAGATGAAGAATTTTGTGTTTGATATTGTTGTATATAAAATTCGATCCTGAACGGACCCTTGAGTAGCTCGAAAATGACTAAAAAACCAGCTGGAGGAAATGATCAGGTCGCTTCGCAAAGTGATCTCCGTGGCTCAAGCTCACGTGCTGCTAAAGTGAGCTCGACCTCAACTCCATTACCCACAAATGGGCAAGCGACCTGGCTGGGGAAGCATAACCTGTGACCCGAGGGCTCGGTAGAAGACTAAGTCATGTCTTGCCCCAATAGACAAATGGGGTCCCACTTGCAGAAGACGGCTTGCAGTAGCTGAAAGTAGAAGGTTTAGTTTGCATATTCTATCTTGTATATTAAATGCTGATGAAATAGATTTACTGCATATGTAATTACCATTATAACCTCCTTGCCTCTATAAATATATGGAAAGAGCCCCCTGTAGGATGACTAACCGTGGGAATCGAGAATTGAGAATCAAGACAAGTGGTTTAGCTTCGAACAGGAAAAGAAATAACCGTGGGAATGGAAATGACAACCTCGAGTGCCAGCTCGCTAAGAAGAGTAAAGACGAACAACCCCTACCCCAAGCGCGCCATAACACTTATAGCATCTTGTCAGAAACTCAAGACAAGATCTTTGCAATGGAAAGGGACAAGGAAGACTTCAGAAAACCTCCACCCTTGAAGACTCCCGATAGGTCCAAAATCAACCAGGAAAAATTCTGTGTATATCACAACGAATTCGGGCACGTCACTTCAGAGTGTTGGGCGTTGAGAGACACTGTCGAGGATCTCATCAAAAGAGGTCGTTTGCATGATTACATTGTGTGGCCCTCCAGGCAATAGCATGGATCATCCCAACAGGACGCCGGACAAGAGCAATCTCCTACTATCAGGATGATCTTTTAAACTTTTGTACTTATTTGTAAAATGTATGAACATTTTGAATACAACTACTGATATTAAGTTTTTCTTCTAATAGGTGATTTGCCTAACTAGCATCCTTTTTATTTGGGCACAAGATCGCCCTGACCACAAGATCGATCACCCCTTTTAATTGGGCACAAGATCGCCCCAACCACAAGATTGGTCACCCCTTTTATTTGGGCACAAGATCACCTCGGCCATAAGATCGACCACCTTTTTATTTAAGCACAAGATCGCCCTGACCATAAAATCGATCACCTCTTTCATTTGGGCACAAAATCGCCCCAGTCACAAGATCGACCACCTTTTATTTGAGCACAAGATTGGTCACCCCTTTTATTCAGGCACAAGATCGCCCCAACCACAAGATTGGTTACCCTTTTTATTTAGGCACAAGATCGTCTTGAGCACGAGATCGCTCACCCATTAATTCGTAGCTCTCATGCGAATTCAATTAAGTCGCAACTCTCATGCCCACTTATCTATTTGGCCATGAGATCGACTCAAGCATGAGATCGCTCACTTGTCAAGTTCGTAACTCTTATGCGAACTTAATTAAGTCGCAGCTCTTATGCACACTTATCTATTTGGCCATGAGATCGGCCCCAAGCATGAGATCGCTCACTTGTCAAATTCATAGCTCTCATGTGAACTTAATTAAGTCGCAGCTCTCATACGCACTTATCTATTTGGCCACGAGATTGGCCCGAGCACAAGATCGCTCACTTGTTAACTTCGTGGCTCCCACACGAACTTATTTTATTATTTAATGATTTTTGCACTAATATGTTCATTTATTTGGCCACAGGATCGGCCCAAGTACGGTATCGCTTCGGTTCACAACTCACTGTCTTCTAACTATGCGCAGATGGCATAGATGGTTCAGACCAAAGCAATTGCAAAAGAAAATAAAACAGACAGAAATCATAGAAAAGAAATTTATTCATTAAAAGACCTCAACGAGGCATATCTACATCAGAAAGCTCTGTACACAAACTAGATAAGATACAAAGAAAAAATCTATAACTAAGAAGAAGGATCGGTCGTGAAGGGTCATGCCTCAGTTTATTAGGAATTGCATGTCGTAACTATCTTCTTCCAATGCACAATCAATGGCAGTGTTGCATCCCTTCACACTCAACCACCTGCTCCTCTTGAAGGAATCTAATCAGGAAGCCTCAAGAGCTTGGCCGATCGAGTAAACCCCTCATGGTGGAGTCAAGAGGATATAGTCTAGGATCCATATGAGATCCTTCCATGTTATCGAGGGAGATGAGCTCTCTAAGTTACCCATGCAGCAGACCATACAAGCCTCTGAGGAAGGCCAGAATGTTGAAAATGGTGGTTCATTGGAAGACTCTATGATTTGCTTAAGTGCAAAACTTAAAAGGGATTGTCTCCTCCTTATATAGAACCAGGACCATCTTACCAAAAGATCTGGAATCATTCCCCCAACCATCACCATTTATGGCCTCGGAAAGGGCTAAGTTGACCTAGTAATAGCTGATGGACACATGATATCATAAGCGCAGCTTGGAACAGATGAAACGACAGTCTCGGGAAAAGGCTTTGACTGATTTGATGTTGAAGAGCTTCAACTTCCAGCCCGTTGAAAGTGAACTAAGAGTTGGGGGGCTTATGTTATATATAAAATTCGATCTTAGATGGACCCTCGGGCAACTCGGAAATGACGAAGGAACTAGCCTGAGAAAATAATCAGGTCGCTATTACCTCAGGTCACTTCGCGAAGTGATCTCTGTGGCTCGAGCTTGTGAGCTGCTAAAGCAAGCTCGACCTCAACTCCATTATCCACAAATGGGCAAGTGACCTGGCTAAGGAAGCATAACCTACGACCCGAGGGCTCGACAGAAGACTAAGTCATGTCTTGCCCCAACGAACAAATGGGGTCCCGCCTGCAGAAGACGGCTTGCAACAGCCGAAAGTAGAAGGCTTAGTCTACATATTCTATCTTGTACATTAAATGTTGATGTAATAGATTTATTACATATGTAGTTACCATTGTAACCTCTTTTTCTCTATAAATATATGAAAAGAGCCCCCCTATAGGATGACTATGGAGACCATACCGAAACTCTACCGAAACAGAGATAGAACATTGTAATATTATAGAAACACTGTATCAATAATACGCGACTGTGGACGTAGGGTTTGGTGATATCTGGATTTGGACAAACCACGTTAAACCTTTTGCCTCCTTTCCTACTATTCCCTTCTTCTTCTTTGATTATCTTTCTGTTCCGCTACATTTGAACTGGTTAGACGTCAGAGATCCTGAAGAATCCCTCATTGGCCGGAGTTTAGATCATCACCAAAATCTAATGTCAACAGATATGGACCAATATTTCCAAGCAGCTGGCATTACTTCAGAGGAAGAATAACTAAATCGAGTGACTATGTTCCTTACAAACAGTACCAAGGTCTGGTAGAGGACTAAGTATCAGGCTATTCAAGAGGGAAAGTGTAGTATCAATACTTGGGAAGAACTTAAGCAAGAATTGAAGGTGCACTTCTATCCTAAAAATATGGATTATTTGGCTTGAAGGAAATTGCAGGAGTTAAGACAGATAGGATCTGTTTAGGACTATATGAAGTCATTCATGATGATTATGTTAGATACCAAGGATATAACTAAAAAGGATAAGCTATTCTGGTTCATGGAGGGTCTATCACATGAAGCGGCCATGGAACTCCAAAGGAGGAGAGTTGAAAGCCTCTTAGAAGCAGTGACCGTAGCAGAACGCTTGTCCAATTACAACATTGGCTTTCCTCAAAAGAAGTCCAATGGAGAGGGCTTGAATACTGCTGATAGCGGCCAGTTGGGCAAGGGTGGCAATCTCAAGAGTGGGGGAGGAGAAGCCTCATTTCACTCATAAAGTTCAAGATTATCCCAAGTATCCACAAACAAAAGGAAGTCAAAGACCCTTGCCTATTTCTTATGCAAAGGGCCTCATAGAGTGGCATAATGTCCACATAAGGCTGCCCTTAATGCCTTACAATTTAAACTTCAAGAGGAAAGGGAACGAGGTGACAAGGCTGGTGATGAAGATTTGATAAAAAGGTAAAGTCTTGCATTAGAATTAGTGCAATCCAATTCCTAGACTCTAAAAAGTAGCGAGACAATGACAAAGCACAGTAAATCTCATCCTTACCAGGGATCTACTCACGCAAGGAGTTGTGCGGGTTCAAGGGTGCCACCCCGCATAGGAGCAAAGGAGGTAGTGGATGAGACGTATCAAGAGAGATGCGCAAAGCAGGCAAATCCTTTTAAGGAGGAGTCTATTAAGAAGCCAGAAGGCATAGTGTGTTTAAGGAGCAACTACCTTACACCCATATTTTTTATTATATCTAACTGTGAAGTTCTTGCATGCAGAACTATTCACTTAGTTGTGAGGACAACTTGCGGCAATAGCTCACTTTACTTTGAGAGTGCTGGAGTTTAGTCACAAGAGAAGCTTGTGGCAATGACCTTTGAGAGCACAGGCAGGTGAAAAGCTAGAACAAGAGTGACAAAAAACTCTTTGTCCAACCTTATCGATCGTGGTAAGGGGATACCATCGAGGTATCATGTTCAAGTGATCATAGAGGCACTAGTAAGTTGTCGAGTCTATGTTTGAGGAGTCATATTATTGGAATAGCGGAGTACGAAGTGAAATATGATAGATAGCTGAAAAACCCACGCGAGCAGACTTGTGACCAAGGAATGAGAATTGCAAATAGGCCATATTTTGTTAGCAAGATGTGATACCTTTACCCAAACGAAGCATGAGACTTGCATTTCTCACATCGGTGGTTTAGGACATTGGATGTGGAACCTGTCAGTAGTAGGCACAACATAAATGCCAAGCTACTACTCAGCTATGAAGATAATCAACTTGAGAGTTATAGAGCCAACACATTTTCATCATCAACAATAAGTCAAAGAGACAAGCTAGAGAAAGCCTAAGAGGAGTTAGAGAAAAGCAAATTGAAGACTTTCAAGGAGCAGTGTTAAATTGAAGTGTTGAAGACAAAACATTAGCAAAGTGCAAAGAGACAAGTAGAGAAGAAGTCAAGGGAGGAACTGGGGGAAGCAGACTGAAGATTCTATTGATATTGTGTTAGACTGAGTTATCAATGAGGGCATTGATATTTTCAAATGGGGAAAATGTCACAATTTGGGACTTGTGACCAAATTCAACTAGCAGATGTGCTTAGATTTGGACAAAACTTGGCATAAAAATCAAGTGTGAAGAGAAGATCATGTGGCACAAATTTGAAGGAAAATGCTTATGTAGATTATTTTTTTGATTTTTCTCCATTTTAAGGGCATTTATATAATTTTGACCAAGGTAATTAGTCCAATGTGAGTCGATAAGCACATGGCTGTGATCCTTGGATTTTTATCTTTTTGTTAATGTGTTATGGCACATTAGAACCCTTAGGAGTTAGGAGAAAAAGTCCTTATATCAACTGGAAAAAAATATGTTTACTCCAGTCAGTAGGGATTTTGCTCAGAATGCTCTTTACGAGGGGAAGTGTCCAATGACCCAAGGTGGGCATCGAGGCACTCATCTAAGGGATCGAGTGTGTGGCCTTAAGCCTACCCTACACACTTAGGAGTCTATAATCGAGGCTCTTATATGTGAATAAAGAAGTAGCCCCTCTTTAATCAAAATATTATCCCACAAAATTTCTTTACTTTTAGCCGTATACATCCGTGTTTGTTTGAATTACATGAACACATCATCAATGTCTTTGTGAATGACTTAGTCGCCTTTATATGTGATTTGGTTGCTATGTGCTCTATGTGATTTGTTACTTAAGGTTAACTCGACGTGCTATAAATTGTGGGTATTTCCTGTTATTTTCGAAACTTAGATGGTGTATGATCGAATGGTTGACTTATTCTCAGGTACTATTTGACTAAGTGCTAAGAGTCGCACGTTCTGACAGTCAAGTTGCTAGGCCATGACAACTAGGCTGGCATATGCTGCCAAATGGGACTAACTCTATCTAAATGGATGGAGTTATCCAAAGTAACTCCATCCATCATCACTGAGAATCCATGCAGAGATTGATTCCTGCATGGATTCTACTCGTTCCCTATAATACATGTTACGTCCTATCTTTCTCTTTATTTCATTTCTTTCTCAGATTTCTTTATTTTCAAATTTTTACCCTTTATTTTTTCGTCTTCCGAAATAATGAAATGGTGTTACTAACGCTAATCCTTTAAAGATTGTGTTGGTGACAGTAACTCTACAACTTTTTAAATAGTAAAAAAATTAAAAAAAAAAAGAGAGAATTTCTACTCTAAGAAAAGAAAGAGCCTCTTTTGAAAAGAGATATGAAAAAAAGAATCAAAATCTCATTTAAATGTTCCTCTTCAATTGTGGTTCAATTGGCTAAACTGAAGTTCAATATCTATCTACCCATCATTCCATCCTTCTATATATTCAGCGAGATAAAGTGAATCCTTTAGAGAAAACTTTTGTATGTCTCTACTATTCTGTAGTTGAAAATTGGCTGGAGTTTTTATTTTAAAGCAACAAAACAAGTAGACTTTTTTTTTTAGACTTCAAGTGTGAGGTGACTTAAAAAATTGCTTAATACAAAAATTATAATATTGTTGTATGAATTTGCAAGTTTGTTAATAATATTTCATGTATATTTAAAAGATAGCTTTGTCTTTTTGCCATCAAATTATAATTATGTATGTTCTGAATATTTTATTTTTTTTATCTATGTTCCATGCTTTCTATTTTGTGCATTATATTTTGTAATTTGCATTATTGTTTTGGAAAAAATTTTATTATGCTAAAGTTATTTAATGAATTAAAAATTGTTTGTTAGGTTGATTTTGTTTATACCAACTTGTAAAATTTTTGTATAGTATTTGTGTATTATTAATTTATGAAAATTATTAATGTCTTAGTGATTTATTTAGTAAATGAAATCGATTAGATAGGTAATTTCATATTAAATTTATTGATTTGTTAGTTAATGATATAAATTCGTTGTAATAAATAATTAATAATGTGATTAAAAAATACTTGTATAATACTGACATATAACAAGTAGTTATGTGTTAGTGATTTAGTTAATAAATTAAATCGAGTATGTAACTAATTTATTATAAGGTTTGTTCATGTGCTAGTTAGTAACATAAATTAGCCAGAATAATTAATTAATAGCATGATTAAAAGAATTTAGTCATTATAAGGTTTGGTGAAACGATTAATAAAGATATTAATTTATTTATTTATTTGTGTGATGTGTACGTAGAAAAATAAGTAGGTAAATAGTTATTTTGTTGCACACAAATGAGAGAATGTATGATGGCATGGAAGGGCTGATTTTTTAGAATCCAAAACCTAGAGCTATTAAGATTCAAAGTAACGTGACATTAAATGTTCTTAAGCAAAAAATTTGGACAAAATTAAATTGAGGAGATGATATACACGTGCTGTCTACAACATACATATTTCCAGTAGTAGGCCATCAAAATATTCATTATCAGGCTTTCAGATTATATAACGATGAAGATGTAATTACTATATTTTGTTGTCATGATCAATTTTTCAATCTTAGTGCTCTTGAATTATATGTTGAGTTTGAGAATGGCAACAATGTACAAAATGACAACAATGTAGAAAAATCTTAGTGCTCTTGAATTATATGTTGAGTTTGAGAATGGCAACAATGTAGAAAATGAAGAGATGAATATGGCATCTCAACCAGTAAATACATTTGTGCAA
This sequence comes from Saraca asoca, assembly GCA_026873985.1. Classification (NCBI taxonomy): domain Eukaryota; kingdom Viridiplantae; phylum Streptophyta; class Magnoliopsida; order Fabales; family Fabaceae; genus Saraca; species Saraca asoca. The sequence goes on from JANHAO010001328.1 coordinate 30,043, forward strand.
TCTATTGATTTGAATTCATAGCCTGTATTTGAACAAAGTTACTCAACCCAACTTTCCTAACCCACATTGTTGCACTCCAACTATAGAGTTGAGAATATACATGTTATGGAAAAGGATACTGCTGTGATAGTTAGTGTGCACACCACAAGAAAATTAGCTTTTAATGATGGAAATTTCCAAAGGATGTTATTTCCCTCATTAAAATGCAAATTAGTTAGGTATTAGTAAGGAAAAAGAAAGAAAATAAATCTTAAATTTTGTTAACATTTTGCTAGGGAATTAGCTAGGGACATATCCCTCGCTAAATTCAATTAAGGGCAAAAGCCTCGTAAATCCATTACAAAGTGGTAGTGGAAAACACATAATTTCACGGAATTTTTTCACTCCTTTTTTATTCATTAAGAGACATATTAGCTAGGAAACAGGAACTCGCTAATTCAATACAAGAATTTACCAGATTTGTGACAGATTTTAGCAAGGGATCTCGTTTCCCTCACTAAATTGACAATTAGTGAGGGATTAGCAATGACTTTTGTTATTGCTAATTTTTGACACAATTAGGATTTTCACAGAAATTTTTTAGTGCCTATTTTGTTTAATTTGCATGGGCTTTTGTGAGAGAGTAGGCCTGGCTAAATATTAGTTTCTTATTGTCTATTTCTTATTATTTCTTTAGTCTCCCTTTGTGTTTTGTTTCAAGAGCAGTGACGACGAAGTATGGAGACAACAATGGCGTCCGGCAACAACTACCATATTTGATGAGTGATGCTTGATGGGAATCGACAAAAAATTTCTGATAAGTTCATTTATTCTTTGTTTTTCAATGTTTATGAATTTTTTTTCATGAATAAAATTTGTAAGATCCTCATTCGCATTTTTAGGTTATGATTCATCACCAGTTTTGCAAAGATGAGCAAAAATGGAATACAAAACCACTCATAACAGCTTTTTCTTCCTATTAATTCTTAAAACATAAGCAAAAATAGGTTTTCTCACAAAAACTAGCTTTTGAAATCCTTAAGCTTAGGGGGTTCACTAGAACTATCAAGGAAATAAAGTTGAGCTCTCACATTTTTTGATATTGTCAACCAGACCCATTCACTTTCCATTTTTTGCTATAAAAAAATGTTTACAATTGCCTTTGGATCTTCTTAATGTTATGTTGTTGACATTTTTTATTGAGCATTTTTCTTCTGTGATTTTATTAGCATTGGCTGTTGGTTTTGTGTTTAAAATTGATTGGCGCCTCTCTGTCTATGCGGAAATTGAAGCCCTCCCATTACACTTGCAAAAAGGGTGAAGTTTAATTGGTACACTTCTTTTTTTTTTTTTGTGAAAATATTTATTTGTTCTAATTTTTGCATCTTTTCTTGCATCATTACTTTTCCCCTATAATGAGATTAAGATAAAAATAGATCAAAGGCTTCTTATCCCTATGTATTCTTAACCAAACCATTAAATATATAGCCATGAAAAAAGGATAAGAGAATGTTAGAATATTTGTGAAAGGCCTAAGACAATTTTTCTCAGCCATGTAGATTATATAGGAGAAAAGGAATACGATATGACTTGATTAGTGCTAATTAAATATCCTAATTATGAAGTATTAGCTAATTACACAGTTGTGAACTTTAGCCTAAGATTACCTACATACAATCTCTATAATGTGTCTCAACAATTACAATGTTGATATATTGCATTTTAACGTTTCATTCCTCCTATTTTTTTCCAACAATTTGCCAAAGATCATTAGTCCTTACAAAAACTTGACTTCTCTTTTTCCTTTCTTTTCTCCTTTTACTCTTTCTTTGTGATTGGATTATTAATTATCTCATACATAGAAAACTCTTCACCATTTTTGTCTATCATAAGTCATGTGCATGTCTTTCTCAACTTAAGCATCTTGAGAATGCTCAATTATATCAAATCTTCCAATTGTAATTTCCAACACTTTGGGTCCAATTTAGCCTACCAATGATACAATAGTAGTCTCAACTATATAATCAAAATTAAAAAAAAAAAACTATAGAAATAATACTTAACTTGATCCCAATTGAGCCTTAATCCCTACTTTTAATTTAGACTAAGTATGGTTATAATAATGTTTATATTTAGTACATCTAGATTGAAAACTCATGATTGGTTTTACTTCCAAAGTTTCAGTATTTCCTCCTTTTGTTTCAAACAAGAATAAAAAGATATTTGATAAAACTATACTAATAGATTCTTTTGCTAGGTTGAAACTAGAACAAGAACATGCATATACTTGAAACACTTTATCTATCCATTCAAACATGTAGCTACGTGCTTGTGTATGTCTAACAAGAAGCTCAGCTAACAATGATCTCAATGAAAGATGGAGTTTCACTTTTGTAAGCCCTCCGTATGCCAATATGGTGGCAGCCAATCCTCTTAGCGTCAAGCCCTACAAGTGCAAGACATTAAGGGCCTGTTTAGTGCACCTGATAGAAGTGATAGGATAGGATAAACTATCTTATCCTACTTTTATTTTGTGCTTGGTGAACCAACATGATAAGAATATCCTATCAGGTTTGCTATCATATCTAGGCCCTTAGTTGAAATTTTTATCTCACGGGATAGACTGGGATAAAAATGGAACAGATAGGATATGGTGAAATTTTTCCTTACTTATCCCTAACACCCTCGACCTCATCTCCTCTCCTCTAACCCTTGACCTCGTCTCCTCTCTTCGTCAGAGACCTCGTCTCCTCTTTTCCTAGGCAGCCGATGCAATTCTCCTAAACCAAAAGGGTATGCTGCAAGTGATAAAAGGTAACCCTCACACTATTTTAATTCTTCAAACTTTCAAGTTTGTACTTTCTGTTTTGCCTCTTTTTCTATTTCATGTGTTAAAAAAAATTTGATTACCCAGGCCCTTTTTGTGGAATCTTGTTGGATTAGGTTTTTTGGTTTTGTCTGGAGTGAGGAATTAAGCAATGTATGCTAAATCAGTTTGTGTCCTACTTAGTTGATCAAAGTCTAAAACTGGACCAGGTGTTGAGGAATCAATATCTATATGATTTGAGACGATTGGAAGGAGAATCTATTCTAATTCACACTTTTCTAATATTTCCTGCTTCAAAAATATCAACTACTCAATATGTGCCTCCTGTAAGACAGTATGTTAAAGATTATAAGTGGCACACAAGCACAAAAAAAATTACTGATAATCTAATCTTAGAGTTTATTTGCCGATTAAGTTTATTGTGGCTGATGAAGCTTTCTTCTTCCATTCTTGGGTATAGTAGAATCGAACAACAATTAGATTCACAAAGGGTAAATAGAAATAAAGGGAATTTATAGTCAATCTGCTAGTCTCAAGATTAATCAAACCATGTTCCCACCAAGTTCAAATTCTAATGGCTACTCAAAGAATTCAAGAAGCCCAAAAAAATTACAAAATATTTCAGTTCTTTTCCCCTGATATCACAAGTCAAAATCAT